>JAQGAE010000796.1:0-29638 GCA_034696685.1 Julus scandinavius | reverse complement strand
CGATCGCTCAAGAGGCGGTCTGGATCAAAGGAAATTTGCGACACATGTTTCGAAAAACATACTGGAAACTTTGTTTCAGTGTTTCTTGTGTATGTTGTATGTGTTTGTGTATGTTTCCTCTGGTGCATACCGATCTTAAGAAAGCAACAAACGGTGTTCCTAATATGTGTTCGTATGACATATAATTTAATCATCCAATATAATGTAACTTTATAGCAAATTGGTTTGCATTCTCGGTAACGATAACGAATCAATTGATCCATTATGATAATTAAAAACATGCGCGAATTAATTCATCATGTGCAAGAGACTGAAAGTACATCAATCTATACATAAAAGTGAACAAAGCGTAATGGAGGAATCACTCAGACATAAATGCTAATTTAATATCGAAATGTACGCAGTAGTCATTATTGGCCATTGTATCTAAAGATGAGAAGTCAGATGGTATATGGCAACGTTTTTGATAATATATATATATATACATATATATATATATATATATATAACATGAATTCATACATTCAAAGTACTTATTTTTTAAATAAGAAAAAAAAAATAAGCCTGACAAGAATCTTCACCAGCTCACAATATTATTTGAGAGTCACTGTGTGATAATTTTACAAATGTCATCACGGTCCACTCAAGTTAGGCAGCCTTATCTCTCCCAAGTTTTCTGCCTGAGTTGACTTCTGACTGGCCAACAGCTCGCCTAGATTTATTATCCTGGGGTCGTATCTGGTAATTAATTTGTTTTTGATGTCTGCATAATATTTGTTGTACGAAAGCAATGGCCAATATGTGCATCATCATCGTGTAGTCTGGATGCTTATTGAAACGTATACGCTTCTGCACCTCGAGCCATATAATCTGGATACAAGAATGTGAAGAACTTTGGTGTCAATAAGCCGAGATTGTTCACGTTTCTTCGTGTATGGGCAGCTTGTTGAACGGAAGGAAGTCTTTCTCGCACTATGATCAAAATGGGTGCTGGAAAGCTTGTGCGTTAGCAATTAATTATGAAGCATTTTTGAAGGGCGATTAATTCTGTACATGCCTAATTTCATTGGTAATCCACCATGACTTTAGATACCGTATTTCGTCAAGCCGCTCCAACCTAACGTGGTATTTATTCTTGGTCTACTTACTTAGTGGACTCTGGATCAAGATCGTATATGTCTTCACATTTGGGGGAGAGGGGATAGGGTCCAGAATCTTGGTGTGGAATATTTTTGTCATCTATTTAGGATCGCCAATATGTATATGGCCCGGCAGAGCCGCTCGAGAGGAGAAATAGAAATTTCGTTTATACCAAAATCATCGAACTCTGTATTGCAGAAAAGTTGCGTTTTAACTTGAAAATCGCACTTTTACATTAGAAAAGTTGTATTTTTACCTAAGAAAAACCTTAGAAAATAAGCACTTTTAGCTGAGAAAAACCTCAAAAACAGAAAAATTGCACGCTTTTCCCTTTTTTGAAATATTTCTTGGATTTCGGGGAGAGGATGTATCCCAATAATAACTTCCCCATGAATAAACCTCCCTAAAGTAATAAGGAATAATTTTATTGGCCACAATGATTTTGTAATTGAATATCAACAATGGAACTGCGAAAAATACCAAACTCAGATGATGTTACCACTTATATTGACACATTCTTGGTGGGGCTATGGATTCTGCACTATTGAGTGGTTCACTCAATAGTGCAGAATCCATAGCTGGATATTTGACAGCCCGTAGACGTTTAACATTGAGGTTTGTGTTGTCAGATTTGGCTAGATGCTCTGTTCCTTCTTCAGTGTTCTAGATAGTGTGGCTTGACTGAACTTGATCTTGTGATTTTTCTCAAGCTACTGTACTTGGATGATCCTTTCTGTACTGACACAGAACTATGCGGACAAAATCTGACATTGTCAAGTGCGTGGAACCTTTACACGACATTTTTTCTGATGTAGGCCTACACAATTATTACCAAATGCAGCAGGCAGGGAGATTTAAGGCAATTACTGTACTTGCACATGTACTAAAATGGCGCCAAATAGCTAGTAATTCATCTAGGATTGAAACAATTTCTCAGTTGTATGTGCGCATGCCTGTTGATGAACCGGTCTAAAAGCATATTTTCCACCAGTCCCTAGTGTATGCATTTAGACAGGTTCTACTGTACACATAAAGCTTGTTGGTGTCATCAACTTTGAAACACATTCTGTTATACAGTTTATTTTTTAAAACCTTATTCAGTTCATGCATGATGATTCTAGAAGCATCTTGCTCATTTTACGTTGATGTCTGTCCACAACTTACCATATAATAGTCCTTTAAATCTAGTTGGTTTAGTTCCTCTTGGGTACCTGGGTTTTTGGTATATGCAACTATACATACATTGAGTTTTGATAACTGTCTTACACGTAGCAAAGTTTGTTTAACGTAATATGATTTTAGATGTCATAACATTTATGGCTTCCAGAATGCAGTCTAGGTTTTTATTCTTTGCCTGTATAAGCCGGTGTTACAAAGCAGCTCCATTAAAACACCACAACACCACCGCTACATTGTGGCTTAAACTGCATGGTTAATAAGGCATGATTAAGACGAAAGTTGCATGAGTCTGAAGGGGGATAATTGTCCGTGACAGCTCATTATGAATACAGTGTTCGCCACTAAGCTGATGTCATTCGGCGTTTTCTAATGACTGCATGGTGGGCCAACCTAGAAAATTATTTTTAAATTTGGCCCACTTTTCTGTGGTACAAACATCGTTGTCGTACAAATAATGACTCCCAAAGGAATGTTCCTATTTTCCTATCTTCCCTATATAGTTAACCATTTCGCTCTTTTAACTACATGTATTGGCCAGCGTGCTGTTCTTGAATACCAGACTTGTCGATTACCCAATGCTGTATATGTCAACACATTTGGAGGGAGGGGGTAGGGAGAATATGGTATAGAATTTTGGGGTGGATTATTTTGGCCATAAAAATTACGTTTTTATCTTGAAACTCGCACTTTTAGCGGAGAAAATGTTCATTTCTGAAACAGAAAAATTGCCATTTTAATGTAAAAACAATTGCGTTTTTTTTTAATCTTAGAAAAATTGCGTTTTTTTAACTAAGAAATATCGCGCTTAGTATATACATAAAAAAGGTATTTTTTAAACAGAAAAAGTGCACCATTAACGCAACAAAATTTCACTTATAACGCACGCAAAATTTCGTTTTGACCTTAAGGTCGGTATGCACCAATGGAAATAACATACACACACATAGTAGACTGATAAACAAACAAACAAACAAAAGTTTCTAGCATGTTTTTCGAATCATGTGTCCCATATTTTCTTTGATCCAGACCTTCTCTTGAGCAATCGCCAGGAAACCTCGAAATGTGTCAGAAAATGGCCGTTTTTCGACAGATGTTTCACAACACTTCTGGACACGTCCAATGTAACAAAACATTAATCACGTGTATGTTTCATGTTTCCAAATGTTTCTTCTAATGAATACGCACCTTTAGAATAATCGCACTTTTAATGCTAAAAAAGCCTATTTTTAGATCATAAAAATCACATTTTAAATGCAAAAGTAAAATTTCACTTTTAAATTTCTTGGATTTCGGAAGGGGGATCTATCCCCATTTTTCTTACCTGTTAACCCCCTCCCCTCATATATACGGCCTTACGATCACTACACTCTCATTGGTACTAATTTTTAATGCCAGGTCTCGCTTTTAATACTCGTAACATTGCAGAGATTCTCTTGAGGGAATAAATATTAACTTTTCAACATGAAGCAAATTATTATGCTGAAGATTGCCTGTGATTTTTATGGGTGGGGTTAAAACCTATTTCGTAGCTGTATCTGACGTCCACCTGGAATCTAATCAGGTTTTTGGATTGCTTAGACTTATGGTAGTGATTTTATAGGTCGTTTTTTATTGATCACTCTGCTGACATCATACTTAGAAGTACCTAGTAGGTTGAAAAATCGTTTGGTTTCGTAATAACTAACTATAGGAACATTCTTATCTAAACGTGTATCATTGGTTGATACGGCCTTGTGTTTTGGTGCATTTATAGGATACTAATACATAGGATCTTTAAAAAATTACATGGAAACTAGTCATTATCACAATAATGTGTTACGGTTATCATCTTGGCACTGGTGCTGGAGAACGAGTACGACATGTTTCAGTTAAAAGGCTTTTAAAGTGTGTATATTTGGAATGCGTTTACTTACGTCTAATAGCAATTTACAGTACATGTACTTTCTGATACTAAGTTTATATGACATTTTCATCATTGCGCTACATTACCTTAATTGCTGACAAACTTCAGGATTTTCTCCTAAATCATACTTAGTTCTCCTTAAATGTCTTTGTGCTAACCTTGTGCTTTATAGATAAAAACTTGACCAATCTCTGTTTGGAATGACAAAAGACTAATGGGCTTTAGGAGATTCTTCTCTGTTCCAACAACTATCCATACTTCACATCCCCATGACAGATGAATGCTCTGGCAAACATTTGGTATTGCAATTTTTTGAAGATGCTTTTGTAGCACGTGTCTATTTTTTACCTTCCATGTTGTTCGAGCTTGTTACCATTATGCCTAGATGTCAAACTTCATGCGACTAATAGGACCGTTGACCCTTGACCATCTGGTCAACGAGTGAATCACCTTGTTTTTTAGTATTTGAATTTTATTGACATTTCCACCATATATTCTTGCCTTGCCTTAAGTGACACATAGAAAAGGATATCTAGAAACGAAATGTGGAAAAAATTGTAAGCTCTTTAGACGTGTCCTGATAGCGACTTTGTAACGGATGATGAAGACTAGGTGTGATTGCTCCTGAAAGGAGGGATGCAAACGTCAAGAAATTCCTTACAGATGGAAGTGAAGATGTCAAATCGAATCCCTGGAAAATATGAAAACTGAAATGGTATACAGAGACTAATTCACGGGGTGTTGGTTTGGAGGACGTGCTCTGGATGTTGCTGTTGTGTCAGAGATCAAGGGGTTCAAGGATGGGTGTACATGTAATATGGTTGTGCTCAGAAAAAGGTATGAGGAAAGTAATTGTTTGCAAGGCGAAATGTAAAATCCATTCGACTATAACAAATTGCAAGTTAAGAATCTTATAACCTCTTAATAGCGTGGCATTTAATGGGGGCAACACCATGGAGGACCTTGTATCTCGAATGCTTGACAAACTTCTCTGCATGGATGATCAACTTCAAATTTCATAATTACACTTGCGCTTTGATAAAAATGATGTCATTTTTTTTTGTAAAGCTTGACTGGCTTTACGTCCTACCAAATGACCCAGTATTGACGAAGGCATTTTTAGGGGTTAAGATAGCAGAGTATCACGAAAACCGGTTGATGCGCACGTGCATAATTAAACGAGATTGCCAAAAAAGATGTTGTCAAAAGCTAGAAATAATATCACATGCCACTACTGTTGTTTTGAGGTTTTGAACGAGTTTAGGATAATATGCATCCCACTTCATTCTACTTAAAAGTGGATTACCCTAACAAATGGGTTTTATAGTAAAATATGAGCAATTTGATGTTTAAATCACTTTTGTCTGTTTGACGCTATATATAGTAAATCACATGCAAGGGTTTTTGAACCTGTGTAACATGATAAATTGGTGAGTCCCAAAGATATACAAAAATTCTCTTATTTCTTGAATGAAGCTAAATGCACTTTTACCAACAAGGATTTCCCCTACTTTTGTCCCTTATCAAGATCCCATTGTTGGTCCAGTGTTGCATATTATTTAATTTGCATTCTGATGCTGGCAGCATGTGCAAATTAACGGACATTTTTTAAACTTGTTTATAATTTTTTTTTAAATCTACGAATTTCAAAGTGATAAACGACAATCAAATTCCCTTGTTGATTTATCAAGCTATTTTCAACATTTTTTATTTTTATTTAATATCTTTTTATTTGGCTGTGGGTGTGTTTTCAAATTTTACCCATTGAAAGGGATAGGGTTGTAATCCCCCTTGAGAAAATGAGAATTCCCCTTTAGAAAACGTGTACTGTGCCGTTACAATTTAACCGTCAGCTAAGGGTGCCTTAAATTTCGACTTGCTCTATATGTTAAAGTAGAAGTCTAAAGACCCTTTCCAAATCTAACAATAATAGCAACATACCTTTCTCAGTATTTTTCTATAACTAAATGATCATTTTGCAAAGTTGTACAAGTCATACATGATAGATTTATTCACAAGTAATTTCTTGAGTATGGTTATTTTCCTGTTTATATTCGCTATGTGAAGTAGTATATTAAGTACAAAATGCCTATAGATGGTGAAAACAGTATTTGTGGTTAGTTATATCGTTCGTTGAACATTTTTAATATTTCATGTCTCAGATACTGTTTTTTTTAAATTAATATTCTACGAACTCGTATATGAAACGCGCACACATTGCCTACATCCCCCTTCGTGTCGAGGATTCTTGAGGATTCATTTGAAGTTCTCAAAAAAGAAACTACGAAACAGAATTTAATATTAAAATAAAAACAAACAGTACCAGAGAAGTTGGATATTCCAACTTAATTTTACAGTATATTGAGTAGCATATAGATGTAGATCTACGAAATAAACGTATTATTATCATTGGAGTTTTCTCTATACCTCAATTTGATGGCAAAATATAGTGACTTCCAAAATAATATTTGGAAACTAAACTCGGTTAGTTTACTCGCGCTTTGTCTACTCCTTTACTCTGAATTTTATTGATCTTGTATTGTTTCCCAAAGGAAATAAAGTTCCGTATCGTATTTTTTATTTAAATATAAGAAAGTCTTTAGTGGCAATATTGTATAGCATTGCTCTCTGTGAAGACAAAAGAATGCAATTTCGTTAGATATTTTCATTTCGAATACAATTTTTAATCAAAAATCAAAAATGTTTCTTGAAAAACAATACCTTTTATTCGGTGCTAGTCTCTGATGTAAGCTAACCATTTTTATATATATAGAATTTGCTATCCTTATTGGGATCAAATATATCATGTCCCTTTAATGTAAACCTGTAAGACGACGAGGCAACTTTTGTACAATGTTTTCACAAGCAATTCATTTAAAAAAAATTCATTTATTGTGTCTATAAGGGATGTTTTCATGTCGCTCTAGTAAGCCTTACTGTTCTTTTTTGTCCTTGTTTTTCGAAACTGTGTATTGGATGTTTGGTGCTCGTAATATATAAAAAATGTATTAAAATATTTTTAATACTTAAAAAAACAGATCTGTATTAAATATTCAAGATATCCTCAAGGTATTTTTGAAATTTCGAATTTAATCTAAGAAAACTTAATTTGGAGAAGAAAAACAAACCCAAACTCCTGCATGTTCAACCCGAAATCCATAGCAACGTATAAGGCTTAAAATGAATTTTTGCTGTAAATTTCCACGAAATTCTAAAATATTATCTATAGCCAAGGGAATAGATTTCAAGCAGATTTATACAAAATCCAAAATTGGTATTGTGTATGTGGGCATGCTCTTGCTTCATGATCTGTTTCCAACTAATTTCACTAATTAAACCCAGGTGGATAAAGTATAGCTACATAAGGGTTTATGCGCCATACTGTCACAATCTTTTATTACAAAATATGATTACATTTGAATACAATATATACATACGTCTGAAAACCTGTATGGTCATATGCAGGGTCTGCACTTAATGAGTGGTTCAATGCCATGCAACCAGGAACGTGTCAATCTAAGTGGTAATTTAGTTTGATATTTTTGTAGTCCCATTCTTGATATTCACTTACAAAATGATTGGGGCCAATACAAATTATTCAATATTACTTTAGGGAGTTTAATTCATTTTTACATGGGTCCCAAGTCGGGAACGGCACATTTTCTGCATTTAGAGAGGTTATTCATTAAGAGACGTATATGTGTCATGTTTTATATTTCCATACATGGCATTTTCCCATATGTATCCATATACTGTATGTGTCATCTATTATTTTTCTTCTTGTGACAGTGCAGTACGTCTTCATCATGATCCATAATAAAGAATCATCTGATGTTTTGGTTGTAATCAATACATACTGCCATCTACTAGTTTTTATAAAACGAAATTCAATTTATCTATATTTAATATAAAAATATAAAAGAAAAAAAACCGTTTTTATCTGAACAACAAAAACTCTTATGAGACAAATGCGCTCGTAATATTGTTAAACTTATGTCGATTCATTTGGCCATTCCTCATTCCACGGAAAATAACTTTGATATATACAATTATAAACGAGATAAAAACGTACATGGTATAAATCCATCGTATTTCTGTATTTTTTGGTCCTTTGGACTTACGTTTTCATCTTACTTTTATTTATTATTTATCTATACAAAAAGTTTATTCTGTCACAAAGAAAATTTGAAGAGCCAAAAAATTGTATTTTTATTATGTCTTTTATAAGTTGAAAGGCCCTTTTGCTTCCATTCCTTCCTCATACTTTTATGTCGATGGCAAGTTTCAAAGAAGCATAAAGACTTCATGGGCTCATGATATCATTATTGTTGTTATTGTGTTGTTGATTATGAAAGTGGAACGCACCCAAAACCATGGCAATGGAGTGGGACTTTTTCATTGATGAAAGAATAGGCATTGGGGCTGACGACTGCAATGTAAACAATTTTATTAAACACAGATGAGTTATTTTAAATAATGAATGCAAGGATTAATCGAGAAATCTGCAGATCCGCACAAGCTTATATCAAATTTAAAAAAGAATGTAATTAATTTTGGATTATTGCTTGTTTTGTACATAGCAGCAGCTGAGTGTATCCTTGGCATGCTTTGTCTACCATGGTTTCATCCTTTCAACTCTGTTATCTATGTTAAACCCTGATTACCAACCAGCGTTTAAATTTGTTTTCAAAATCCTGATGTTAATTTTGTTCTCCATTTTTGTACAATAAATGATGTTTGAATAGGAAATCATTGGTACAAAAATTGGATTTAAATATTTTTCAATGTGAACAGAGAAGCACTAAACACTGAACACTAGAAGGAACAGGGAACTGAAACAGGGTTTTTTCAAATATGTTTGGATATATGGATGCTCTCCAAATTTATGCAACCAAGTTTCATGAAACATTTTGGTGATCTCACAAGAGGCGGTGAAGATCAAAGGAAATCAATGAAACATTGTTTCATGGTTAAGGCGCTCGAGCCTACCAAAACTTTTATACTCAACGTGCTGCGAGGTAAATATCGGTTTTTTGTGTTCAAGCAAACAGTTCCTGTAGCGACAATTACATTTAAAGAAACCTTTTTATGGAAATATGTTCACAAAACAACGGTTCCGTGTTACATCTAGTGTGTACTAGGCATTATATATTACTCCTGCACATTATCACATTACTAAATTTTCAAAATTTTAAAGATTATTTTTTAATGAGTCAAAAACAATGAACATTATCACATTACTAAATTTTGAAGATTGTAAAGATCATTTTTTTTAAATGATTCAGAAACATTGCAAGTGAGCCAGAAATGGCTTTTGATATACTTCCGAACGTACAGTTTTTCGCCTAATGTTCATATTATATATAAGCACATTATCGCATTACTAAGTTTTCAAGATTGTAAAGATCAATTTTCGTAAAAGTGGTGTATAGTAGATAAAATAACATTGCCTCTAAAGCTAAATGTTTGCATCAATCCTAATTACGCTTCTATTAGCAAAGTAGATGCCCTCCATAATTATGCGTCCAACCGACCCTTCCATCAGCGATGGTAAATGATGAGTGCATCTAATGAATCCCATGTGAATCTAGATTAATCCTCAACTAAAATGTATGGTGAGCCCCAAATGAATCTCCGGCCAATTCCAGGAGAATCATCTTCCAATAAGCAGATATATAGAAAACATGCAAAACTGTATAGTGCTCTGGGTTCTGGTAGCTATAGCTATCAGGTAGTTTCCACCTTGTAACATAGAATTGCAGGAATGGCAAATGCATCCATTCACCCATTTCTGGTTTATACATGATCAAATATGTATTGTTTTTATATATAAGCGGACGCATCCTAATTATTTTTTTAAATGTCTCCTTAGAGATAGCAGCGTGTTTTTGTGAGTCTCTGTAGATTTGGATATGTGTGTGTGTGTAGCTTTCTTGTTTTTTTTGTTTTGTTTTTTTGAAAATACTTTATTTGGACTGGTGCGATATGGGAATTCCACTTAAATCACTTATACGGTTTCTGTGCAGTTGAGATAGGACTCGCTTAACTGCCAGGACTTTTATTTGGAGCATATATAGACAATACAGATCAGTGAACAAAGACACGAAACGAATCAAGGAGTTTTTCGAGTGGCTGCTTTGTTTTATGGGTGTAGTCATCATAATAATCGTAATGGCAACATTTTCCCCAACAAAATGCCCCATAAAAGTGAACTAGAACTGTATATATATTCTATAGGATGCACTTCTCCCCTGTTTTTCATGTCTTTTTTTTTTCTTTCTCTGTTTTTCGACCCTGCAATTCTGTTTTTTTCGCACACCATTTTAAATGAGGAAAAGTATCGCGTGTATCGTACATCGAAAATGAAATATATTGAAGGAAAATCGTAATGTTGAATTTCGATGCTGGGCAATTTGTGGACGAAATCAGTGTTTTGTAGAAAGTGAATTAGGGACGTTCACCTTGAAAATTCAACTGCAGAGAAAACTTAATTTGTCGATTTGGCGAGGCTATTTCACATGGTTACAAAAAAGACTAGACTGCTGAGACTACGGCTAAGTATATATATATATATTAAATCAGTTTTCAGTAAAAGTTTGGACTCCTTTGCAGTGAGAATACCAAGGAGGAAATGTTCTACATTAATATAGATTATGCAGTACGTGGCATATACAGTGTATACGTTTATACTTTCGTTTATGGATCGTATTTAACCACTGAATGGTCATACTTATAACCATGTATGGCTAATATTAAACTTTTGAATGGTGATTTATAGCCTTGTATAGACAAAATTCAACTTTTGAGAGTCCACGCATGGGCTATTCCCAGATGTATTGACTAGTCTGCTATCCATAGCCAGTTATAGACCTTATTTAACAGCTGAATGGGTTGGTCAAAGATGATCATGTATACACTTGCATGGACAATATTTAGTGTTTGAATGTCCATACATGGAATATTCCCAAATGTATTGTCTATTTGACCATCCATAACCAATATTATGTACCTTATTTAACAGCTGAATGGTTTGGTCATAAATGATCGTGTATATACAATTGTATGAACGATATTAAGCTTTTGAATGTCTATACATAGGACATATCCGATTATGGTCATAATGAATGGTCATATATGACCATTCATATAGCCTTATTCAGATGTCTGAGTAATCCTCAATAACCTCCATATATGGGTTATTCGAAGACTACTAGTCACATAAGCCTTGGATGCACTCATTATTGTAAAGTTTATCCCATTTAAACTTTCAATTTGTGTTCATACATGGGCATTCAAAGGGACATAGGGACACGTTTGGATGTATATGAACATAATGAGATAACCTTTGCATTTATATCAATGATATTCAGCGAGATCATGAACATCTGCTGCTCGTTTAGCACATTTATATTTAAATTCCATTCCAAATCAGGTTTCAGCTTGGATGAAATCCATTCCATGACTCGTCTTAGACTAAATTTTAAATGATTGAAACTTAATAGAATTTCACGTAGACATATGATTTTCGTAAAAAACATAACTAAATCTAGTTTTATATCCAAAAGTTACACAAGTGTCACGTGACCTTAAACTATCTAAAATGATTCTGCGAATTGTTATCTTGAAAGTGATGTTAGCTTATTGCAATTAAAGCTGTAAACTAAAGCATTTCGAGTTAATGCAATTAAAACTTGCTTGATAGATAAATTTTAGCGAAGTTATCATCAACGACCTTTCTAGAATTGATTTTCAGAAAACGGTTGATGAATTTGGTTCAGTCCTAATTATGGGGGATTAAATTAATTAAACCAAAGTGCAAAGATGAACCAAAATCTGCATTAGAGCTGCCTAGCGATAATATAGCGGAATTAGTGTGAATCAGTTTCCTAAATCCATGGTGACGTAGTTCTAGTAGAGAAATTGCGTTCAGCACACTAGAGTTGAAATTGTGGTGGCTTTCATCACTGAGTCGTGTTTAATAAGCTTTAGCCCCTGAATGGATTTTAACCTAGTTGAAAACGGTTGAAATCTTGATGAGTATTTAAACTTTTCAACCGATTTGGAGAGATTTTATGCAAATCGGTTTACAAATCCATTCCTTGACTTCATCTGATCATTTCGAAACCACATACGCTTTGCACATTTTTTAACAGAATAAGCTATCCTGGTCTAGATTGATTGGGAAAAGTTATATATATACAAAGAAAAATTCCATAATTATATACATGTTTGTTTATATTTGGTGGATCATCAGAAGTTGAAAATGCATTCCCAAACATGGCATTTTGTCCAGATATTTCCATACATACTTGTACATGTCCACTTTCTATTTGCGATTTATATGTATATTTACTATAAATCAATGTTTTCTTTCACATGGACATACAACACCATATTTGAACATACATGTTTTCGCATATCTATGGAGAACATCATATTTGTGTACATACAGTCATACATTGTACACGAAATGTAGGCGGCGCATATGTTTCTAGATTTTCATATTAACTTTTTTGGAAAATTTTTGTGGTACTACAGAAATCCTATATTATAAAAATTGCTTCATAACATGGAAGAAGCTTGTTTCTTGTCGCCAACTTCCATTTCTCTAACTTCAATTAAGATGATTTGGCTTATATCGATTCACTATTTTTGCTGCATGCATTAGCAATATTACATAATTTATAATTATACATTAAGGTTAATTATTACACAGCCTAGCTATTATGTACGTAAGTTCAAAAACATCTCAAAAACAAAAGGTATTAGTACAATTGTGCGAAATGCCAGAAGGCAATGTTTTTAGCTACGTTTTATCGAATTCATTTACATATTTATTTGCATAAAATTAGTAAGACCGGTTGCTAAATACGCTTTTGAAAGGCTTTCATTTTATACATTCACAAGCATTGTCATAAATGCACACATTTTAAATAATTACCTACTAAATTCAAATCTAGTTCCCTACAAGTACACATCAGAGTAAACATGTTTACGATTAACGTTTGCTCAGTTTTCTGTTGACCGTTTTCAGAAAACATTTTGCGAAAAAAGCGTGTTTTCAGGAAACATTTCGGTGCTTGCCCATAGTATACAGACATTAGAAGGAGCGCCATGACCAGCAAACATTTCCTAAGATTTGAAATGCTTTGCTTTTTTAAATGTGGACACTAACGTAGTGTCCGGTTTATCGAAACATGTCCTTGAAAACACATTTAGAAAAATAAATTTGCGGAAACCCTGTTTCTGTTTGGTGGTTGATTTGATATGTATACTAGGTAGCACAACTTCATTGCATTGAAATGTAAATATTATCTTTTCGGTAATCTTTTCTCAGCATTATAAGTTTAAGCCGTTCTTCGAAGGACTATTTTTTTGTTATTTTCTGGTAATTGTAATTCCAAACTTGTCCTTCCACCCTGTATAATAACAGTCGTTGACTTTAGTAAGCGCATAGACAAAATCGGACTAAAACTGCGTTTGTGGATTTAAGTTTCTGAGAACGACGTCCTAATAGTTTATTTTCTTGGTCAATTGTCAATAAAGCGCGCCATTAAATGCCTCCGTATTGTTGTTGCCCCTTTAATCCTCTCTTTTCTCGTGAAAATAATGACTACTTCAGGGCTTCTTATTATTTTTATTTCTTGGGATCCTTATTATTTTTTCACTAGCAGTGGAAAACATCATTTTTGGCAAGAACGCAACTTGTTTTCCGCTATAGATTTTTATTCCCTCCATAAAAAGGTAAACCCCCAACATATTGCTCTTAGCGCAATTAATCCAAACGGATACTTCAAACAATAGCTGCGGTCACGGAATGGATTTCATCCTTTATGTACGTATAGCTGATAACCTCGCTGCTCGAATTTCAGCTGTTCATTGCGCACGCGCAACTTACTGGCATTGTAAAAAACAAAGGACCAAGCTGACCACATTCTCTGAAATTCTTTAAAATATCAGAGAAATTTATTCCATTTCGTGAAATATATTTTTTTAAAATGGTAGTTCTAGTTTCAATTCCATGAACCAAACTAACATATCATAACCAAGAAAAAGTCACATGACGTCATGCGAAATTTCGATATAAGTACACAAAATTCGTTAATAAAATCGAGTTTGTAAATTAATTTATAAAGAAGAATACTTTTGTGCATGATTTGTTATTATTTGGGCTGATTTGGTATGATGGCCGGAGCCAAGACCGCTCTGTGAATGTTAAATGATACACATTTACAATTTTTAAAGTTGCCCAGTACTAAAGTATATATGCCAAAAACATTGTAAATTATATTCGTCATATTCGTATCCGGACCACAAAACACCGAGAAGCAATTAATGCTGTAATTAATTTTTGGATTCATTTATATTTGTCATCATTTTTATTCTGAAAAATATTTTTTATTGTACTTTTAGATGTGATTAAGTTCCATTTTAGAAACTCCAAACAGCACTTTGATAAAAAAAAAAAAAAAATTAAAAAAAAATGGAAACCCCTGCCGTATTTTGATGTTTGTTTCGTATTGCACATATCGTCAAGCAAACGGAATATTGACTTCCCAAGATTTCAAAGAAGTCTTTCCATTTATCATGAAACCAATGAAAAGGAGTGAAATTGATAATATGCATTGCCTTTGGCAACGAATGGTTTCCTAGCAAAAATAAGAGCAAATGTGTTCCCTTTCATTTCCATTTAAATGCAATAGAACTGAATATATACTGCAGTATTTTGCAGTCATCAAATGTATTGAAAAGGAATGCTCCAAATATGAAAGACTCCATCATAAAACTATGTGGAAAAGCTATGCATTTACTTTTATGTGTCATATGTAACCTTGTATGGGCCATATTTAACAACTAAATTACAATTTGTAGCCATGAATGCAAACTATATTTTCAATGTATATAATATACAATGTATAGAGATGTATGAATCAAATTTATCCTTAGTATGCCACATAAATCGGCTAATTTAAAATACTACTTGTACTTGCTTTTGTGTCTTAGATATGGTAATTTTAACAAAGTTTGAAATTTAAGTATATGGCCATATACGAAAACGAGTTGGTTAAGAATATCTCCATATAAGCACCGTAGATTTACAGAGTAGCCACACAAAAATTGGAAACCTTTTTCATAAATTCTGACCGATTGGGATGAACTTGATCAAACAGTAATCGACAGTTGCAGTGGATGAAGGACACTTTTGAGTACAAATTGAAATAACAGTTTTGTTCGTACGTTTGTTGCCTATATTTGTGCGAAATTGGATTTACTTTGATTAAAAAACAAAAAAGTTACGAATTTATGAAAAAAGGTTCCCCTTTCTTAGTGGCCACCCTGTAGAGCCAATCAAAGGATAAAAATGATAAAACTGGTCATCAATACCAAGGTATGACAATATATCCCTGTGCACTCCTATATACCTTTGAATTGAATATTCTTAAGTCATCATCGAGTAACCATCGATAGGTTTTATGACCAAGAGTATATATGAATATATGGCCTTCAAACAACAAATTTGCTCATACATGTCTATATTTGCTCATTCAAAGGATATAATCCATACATATCTTTATAAATGGCACATACATGTCCTTGTATAGTTTTTCTTCTCTTGTCTTGCAAACAAAACACTGATTGAAAGTATCGAAATGTTTTGTAATCCATAACATGCTTCCTATTGTATCGTGCTTTATACTAATGCAGGAAATCGGCTTTAAGTTGCATCAATTGCAGAATGCAGGTCACTTAAGAACATTATAGATAATCCGATTTTGTTTCCTAAGTTAGTAAATCCTGATTTGCCTTGAGCAACTTGAAAGAAACCATAAGACTTCAACGTAAAAACATATAAATGGCTAGGCTTTCGGAGCATAAGCATCTGCTCAATTGTATTTGAACAAGTTTCAGAATTTCGAGGTACTCTTTAGAAAGCGCAGAGAATCATTGCTAGCTGCAGACAAATTTTTCCTTGCATGTCACCCCAATTCACATTACAAACTGGCAAAGAACTATACTCCTATATTTATATGCTCTATTTATCATTTTTGCTGTCTTTTCAAAATTTGAAATGTTGCAAATGAATATCCATACGAAAAAATGTCTGCAGAAGTTATGCGGAACATACCATGCTTATTTATGCATAAATAACTTGCAGCATTAGTGTGACTTTTTCTGCACAAAGGCATTGCATAACTTTATACAGAATATTATTGCCAGAATTTAAACCGCAGACATATTTCCGCATGTTCTTACAAAAAAAAATGGTTCACGGAGGGAAGCAAACCCGGAAACTTACAAATACCAAACTATTTTACCCACTCGGCCACCCGTACTACTTGGAAGTGAAGCATTAGAAAAGGGAGTTATGGTTAGCTAATACTGGGACTTATTCCCATTCAGGTTATAAATGCTCATATTTATTAAATATTATGTGATGAGAGGGGTTTATTAGTTTAGAGGGGTTAATTAGTTTAGAGGGGCTTATCAGTTTAGAGGGGCTTATCAGTTTAGAGGGGTTATTTAAATTAGAGGGGTTTATTAGTTTACAGGGGTTAATCAGTTTAGAGGGGCTTATCAGTTTAGATGGGTTTATCAGTTTAGAGGGGTTTATTAGTTTACAGGGGTTAATCAGTTTAGAGGGGATTATCATTTTAGAAGGGTTTATTAGATTAGAGGGGTTTATTAATTTAGAGGTAGATTTCTGCAGAACATATTTTGCCATAACCAATTCATCTGAATAATTGTGTTTATTTTTTATGCAACTATTCTGCATAATGGTTTTCGAATTGCATTTTGTATGTTAATTTCTGAAGTAATTTCTGAGTAAATGCAGTAAACATTAAAACAAGCATTTTAAGTGTGCCACTGAATTATGTCCAAATAAACTAATAACCCCTTGTGTAAAAGCTATACACGTGAACATACTTGTATGTATATTGACTTGTGTATGCCATATATAGCCATATATGGGCTATATTAACTTGCATATACCATATTTAGCCATGTATTGGCTAGATTGACTTGTGTATGCCATATATAGATTATATTCACTTGTATATGCCATATATAGCTATTTATGGGCCATGATATGAAATTCTCAAGGAAAAAGTTTGAAATATTGTGAGAAATATCAAAATTATGTTTGTAAAATGGCTGAACAAGTTTAGCCACAAATCTTCCATTTTCAAAAACCGCAATATCAGAGATTACAATAAAGGGTTTCTAGTACAATTTTTAACTTTTTATCCTCTATATTTAAATGGCTTTTTCTGTTTTTCACTTACCCTGAAGATATTTCGAGGTGCATCGTTTTATAATCCATTTATTGGTGCTCAATGTTCCCTTTGTCCTGATGCCTCCCATAACTAATCATGGTGGTTGGTTTCTTTGTGATTCGCACCATGATTCCAAATAAGTAATGCCCACAACTCTAGGAGTGCCCAACCACCGAGGTTAAACTGAAAGTGGAATTGTATATTAGATGTTTTGTGTGTCTTTGCTTGCGTTCCCGACTTGATACGTGCTAAAAAGCGAGGTTTTTGTTGTCGGTCTATAGAGAGAATAAGAAAAGGTTGCCCTGTACGGTTACGGTTGTCTGATTTCTACCATGACTTTTCCACAAACGTGATGGCAACACCCCTTTTCTTCAACCCCATTCCCTGTAAATATTGAAGCGGAGCACAATACGTTCACACGTTTATATGTAGGCTTGTAAAAAAGCGAAAATGGAGTTTTCTAACTTGCAGATGAGGTCTTAAGTTTTTTTTTTTCTTTGAATTTTGTATTTCTTCGTCCGTGCTTGTTCTACAACTGCGAATAAAAATGTAACAAGAAGTAGCTGACTTTTCATTTGTCAGTTGAAAGAAATATTCTATCCAAAACAGGCATTTTTGTGAATCAAAAGAAACAGGGTTTCCACTCTCCACTTGCTCGTTACATAACGGAAGCGAAATGAAATATGCAGTTTTGATGAATGCTTACTAAAAAACATATATGGCAAACTGCCATTGTGCTGTCTGTCTTGTTATTAATCCGAGATTGTCATATATTTTAATAAGTAACAAGCGCTGTTGCGACGACTTCTTCGTCTTTGCAAGATTTATTAAGACATGATATCTATGGACAGTTGCTGGCAGTGATGCCAGTGAATGCAACCTGCCACAACCACTCACATCAGTTGGCTTTCAATATAACTTTGATATAGGGCCGAAAAGTTTTATTCATAATATTGTAGTTACATAAGTATGAGGAATTGACTAAATCTGAGCTTATAATGAATAATCTAAAAAAATTCAACTTTAAAAGGCGGATTTAATCTATCTAGAATGACATTTGATTTGCATGACATGTAGTTAATCCAGGGTGTAAAAATTATATAGGGCCATATATGTCACATCTATGGAAATTCTGTATATGAAATGGTATGTCTGAAAATATGTATGGTTTTAGCTGGGAATAACAGAAACTCGCCATTTGGCAGAAATTGGACATGTTAGCTGATAAGAGTAAATGAACATGTACTCTACTGAAACGACATATACTGATATTGTCATATAATCTGAAATATGTACAGAAGGCATTTAAGGGCATAAATTCCGTAGTATGGTATTCCCATATGACATTTTCAAAAATGCATGCATATATCCAAATATGCTGTATGCCTAGCCTTCATCTACTTGAAATATAAAATAAACATGAAATATTAGTTTTTATAGATACATCGCTAGGAGTAGAAAATCCTTGTTTTCGGAATTTAAAGGATCAAAGAGTATCCAAATGCATGGCTAGTATGTTTGTGAGAAGATTGAGTTCATTAAGTGATAGGGAAATTGTTTTTGTTCACTCTGGTAGATTGAGTGTTCCTGTAGTTTGCCAAGTGGGCATTAGTATTGCAAATAATGCAGTTGTAAGAGCGGTAAACAGGTCACTAGTACGCACTGAAGAGGTTTTTCGTGTTGACATTCCACAATACACTTGTGTTTTGACGTCATTATTTTCTGGTTTTTGCCATGCTTTATAGTAGTCAGAAAATGGCAGTGTTAAACGTTTTCAGCTCATGGCACACTAAAATAGGCCTACAATTATACCGGACACCAAATGAAAAACACTGGAATACATGGTAACAAACTATGAAAAATTTCATGAAAATCATCAGCAAATCATCAGAAAATTCAGCAAACGTTCTTTGCAAACCTATTTGCAGAAACTCTGTTTTTGTTTCATGTTTGCTCCAGTGTGGACGAGTCTTTGGCAAGAGCGATGATATTAAGGATAGGTGGCGTTATAATCGGCATCAACTTAAGATGAAAACTGTTATAACCGGTCTTTGGGCATAGAAAGAATTTTCACTTCTGTTCGAGCCTTGTAGACGTATATATCGGTAACGAGGCTATCCGTTTTCGTTAAGTGCAGTACATAGCTGCGGGGTACCATTCCATTTATTGACTCTAGACTGCTGAATATTCCCCAAATACAGATAGGAGCGCGTTTTGATGAATTTCTAGCTAAATCTGATTTATGGAATTTGGCAAACTGTTTGCACGTTGTAATGCGACCGATATTTATCTGGGTCCCTAGAATACATGCAAGTAAGGAAATTGAAAACGTAAGTAGTTTTGCCTCCCCTTATTGATATTTTAGTTAAGTAACGTAGTTATCGATCGACGCCCGATAGTAATTTTCTTGGCCTCGTTGGCAGCTTCAAGATGGCCAGGAGGGATTTTGCGATAAACATTTCGCACTAAATTGTTGGAGAGCCGGATTATTTTCTCCGTGTTATTTGATACAGATGGAATAAAGTTTTAATCTCCAACGCCTGAAATCCATCAGTTTCGACGCTAACAAGTTAGACTGCTGGTGCTCGAATCTTATTTTTTTTATATATTTTTTTTATTTATCGTTATTATTATTTTCAAAAAAAAAAATAAAAACCGATTTTGAGCCAAGATAAATACATCAAATCGGTTCTCCAAACACAAAAGTACACTTTCAAAAAAGGAAATTCGCCGAATAGCTTTTTTAAAAAAAAGTCTAGGAAAAAAAAATTTTCAACAAATAATGCTAACTATATCGACGTTTTCCATGCCACTCTACACTGTACTTGGAACTCGTAAATCATATTTTTCTTGTCTAGAAACGACGTAAACTGATCCGAGTTTTTGTTTGATTTTGTGGGACTATTTCCTGGACTTGATTGAAACTGTTTTCCATCTTTATAAATATAATATTGGCTAAATGAGATTTTTTTTTCAGTTTAATGCTATAGTAACAGTGCTCGATCTGTGACCAATCCATATAAACTACATTTTCCAATTTATATACGACGGATGTCCCAAAAATAAGTTGCACAGGGCATTTATTCATGAATTGCTTATCCAATCGTAAAACGGAAATATACATTTTAAAGAGGGGACTTGATTGATGTGAGCCGATTTATGCACTTGTCCCACCAGTTTCTGTATACCATCGTTGTACAAAGTGTTCGGTTGGGTATACAACCAATGACGAACTGTTTTAATGAGCTCATTGTCACTCATGGGCCCAAACAGGTAAAGATCACTTAGCGCCAGTGATTTTTACCTGTTAGGTCCCATAAAGCTGTATCCTGGTGGGCAGTCCTTCAGCAGTGACAATGAACTTATTAAACAGTTCGTCATTGGTCGTAAATACCCAACCGAACACACGATGGTATACCGAGACTGGTGTCACGGTGGGACAAATGCAACAATCGGAATGGGAACTATGTTGAAAAATAGAGAAAGATTCCCTCTTTAAAAGGTATATTTTCGTTTTTCGATTGGATAAGCAGTTCATGAAGCAGCCTTGTGTAACATAGTTTCGGGACATCCCTCTTGAAAGTACATTTTGTTTTTATTTTTCTTTGATAAACAACTTAAGAAACAAATTCAACTTTTCAGATTATTATTAAGTAAGTCAGTAAGATAAATACATAAGCAGATCAATGAACATCATTGCCTCCAAGCAGATGTTTTATTTTTTTAATATTTTCCTTCTGGGTATGCACATTTTTATTTTTTATTTTGTCATTACATAGCATGGCGTTGTTGGATATTCGTTTACTTAACTTTCCAAAAGATTAAAAAAATATATAAATATGAATAAAATTAATTCGGAAATTTTGCATAAGCTGTAAGTTAAGGATTACAAGCTTTTCAACTTTGCTTAGGTGTTATCAGTGATTGCCCATGTTCAAGGACCTATGCAGCTAAATAGCGCTTGATCATCAAATCAATGTATGCTATTCTTGCATGCATGAATTTATCTGATTATTAGACCATCATTCTCTTCATTTAGATATTGGTTTCTTCCTAGCTTATTCCACCAGGGTAAACTTCGCAGTATCACTTTTTGAATCAATGCTAACTTCCCGATTAACCAGACCTACAGAATACAAAATGTTTTCGGTAGATTTCATTCTAACTTAATAATATGCCAATTGATTTAGTGGGAATCCCCATCGGTTGAAAAATTAATGTAATCTAAGGCAAGAGGAAGTAAAACTTCTTTCCTAAAGCTCTTTAATTTAATCTTTTTGTCGTTGTCTTTTTCCCTCCATTTCCCTTGTTTTCGTGTGGTCCATCGTTGATGAGGATTCGCTGACCGTTGGCTAGTCATGGGGCTAGTTTAGTAGGAATTCCTTCCCCGGAAAGTGTTTCTGGAGGGTCCTTTAGAGCGAAATTGAGTAAATAAGTTTTCTCTGAAAGGCCGTTAAGAGGCCATTAGCTGACGCGCCGGACGTCTACATCAGCCATTCGAAGAAGCAGCTCTGCTAATGTTCCAAAAGCCATCCTGACCATGAACTGTGGATGGCTGCTGAGGGAGCCTTTTAAAAGCTGCTTTTTTGGTCGTTAACCGAATGGAGGAATTCAAATGATTATCTCGGGTCCTAATTAGGACTCCCAGACTCCGTTTCGCTTTTTTTATCGCATGCACGAGTAATTGATGTCGATAAACGATGTTCTCCCATTAGCGTTTCTCAATTCTCACCTAACTATCAATTAATTAATTTGATAAAAAAATGCGTGTATAGAAGGGAGAAAAAGCTCTTTCTACGTAAGGCTATTGCACTTCTTTTTTTTTTTTTTTTTTTTTGGTGGACGGTTCTATCTGTTAGGCTTTAGGCCAAATCGTCTTAGTGATAAAAGCAAGCTTAATTTGCGTCGAACAAAAGCCCAGGGACAGAAAACACTAATTAGATTTAAGCCAATCTATATCAGATATGGACGACTCCGAAAACAGTTTTTGCCATAAAGAAAATATGCTGTTGCTCACTTGCTAAAAGCGTGAGCGCGAAAACAAGCACTTTGTGCTTTTTATGGGCACAAGCGGCTGTTATTTTAAGCCAACATTTTGGACATTGCACAGACAATTAAGGATCTAGCGGGATTAACATTGTGGTGTCAGATTGACAAACATGGAATTGTTTACCATGGAATGCTACCATGTTTTAACTGAAGCACGGTTGAAGTGTGCTTTAAATTAAAGCATAATACCTATCAAAAAGCCATTCATTGCCTTTGTACATTGTGGCCTATAGTATTCACCTCTATGAAGTTAATGTGTATTGTTTCGGTACAAATGAAGTCAAGGGAAACATGTTTACATCCCTTTCATTTTGGTGCGAATGCTTCACCATAGGGAGTGCTCAAGAGGGGGTAGGAGGGGAGGGGTGTCTGCTATCATGTGGACTGGGGGAGGGAGGGAGGGGAAAGCCATTATGGACGTCCACTAATGATTGTATTTTTCAGTTTTTCCCTTCAAAGTCAGGAAATTTCTATTAATCATAAAAAATTGGAGAAATGTCGTGGAAATGGCAGCGAGATGGGTGCTTGGAAATGTAAAGGACGGGCCTTTGCATGTTTCAACTAAATTTCTGGACTTACAGCTTTTCAGAAAAATTAAGGACGTCTATGAGGGGAAAGGGGGAGGGGGGAGTCTGGGCTAAAATGGACGGAGTGTAGACAGGGTGTCTCGTTAAAATGTTTAATAAAGTAGAAAAGATAATGTTGCTCTTATTGGAAATATAAAGTACTATGTTTATTGTTGGTACAGGAAGTTTGTATTATGTTTTGCTAGCATTTATACAAATATGCTTAATCACATTTGCTAAAGTAAATATTATTGTTTGGAGTACATACTGCATATTTTACATGACATTGCATGTTTCAGTTGAGTTTCAGTGACACGCTCCTGCAACGCATATATTTTCGATTTCCCCAACTAAATGGACAAACTGGGCTGAAATGTATTGCGTGCCAACATTGAGTATGAATATCAAAATGCAGCTTGGAACTGGTGACAAACATTTTATGAAAGTCTGAATTTACTTATTTTTGCCTGATAGCCTTTTTTATCTAAAATTCACTGACCATGACAAATACGACTACATGTCAAGTACTGCATAAATTCTGTACGAGTTATATTATGTTTAACATGTTTTCATTTTCTGTAGAATGTCAGTGAAATGTGGCAATTTTGTAAATTTTGGACAACAACATGGAAATTGCTTAAGGGACCGTGAACTTTTTGTCACTTTAGTTATTTGGTATTCCACTTATATTTGCTAGTTTTTTTTCCTCTGGATCTCGTATAAACATATCCCACACCATGACAACAATAGTATTTAATACTTCCTCCTCTTTCGGTATATTTTCGGTGACGCCATGATACAATCTAGAAACAGCACTCTAATTTTCACTTAGTCGTCTATTTCCATCGTAGGAAGGCCCTGCATAATTGTGGTTATCTGATTATCACGCTCTGGAAATAAGTCTTAATTGAGGTTGCAAAGGCAATTATCTTTGAATTGCAGTTTCTATCTCCATTATATCCAGTTGTCACTGTTTAGGTGCCTGTACCAAGCATATGTCTTGCGGATTATTATTGATGGAGTCTTTTGGGGCGAAACACCCTCATTATTTCGTGTTTTACGCAAAAAGATTGACGTCAGAATGCTTCCAAGGGCATTACCCCGTGTGCACATTTCCCAAATTATAATTGGGGCGAGCATTTTGCCAGATTAAATGGGTATAAATTATGCCTGGAATAAATGGCGCTGGGAGTACGCCTCAGAAATGGTGTAATAAGCATGTTTTTGGCTAACTCGTATGCAGACTGCAAATTAATTAGCTGTAAGTTTTCCAGTCGTGTAGATAAAATAAGACGGTGGCAGAAAGTGCTGGCAGCAAGTACAGGCTAACATTATTGAAATTCAGAATTAGGTCTGTTAAATATGGAATCTCATGGGATTAGCGTGTGTTCAACTAAGTGACTAGAGGGGCTATGAATTCACTCAAAATTAACTATTTTTTTTTGTTGCATATTGGTGCTGAATCATAATTTGATTCGGTACACCTCGAATATACATGCATCGCAGGTTCGGTTCCAGACAACCACGATAAAACGAATTTGGTTTTTCTGTAATTTTAAGTTCCGTTTGTATACTAAACTGGAGTTTATTAAGTGTTCAACAGCACAATGTTTAAAAGACATATATACTACAATGTACATGCCTTAACTAACACTACTTTATTGTTTAAGAAAACTACTAACGATCATCCGAGTACAGAAAGTAGCCATATCACATACAGTTTAATAATATCGACAAAGTTTGAAATATTGCCAGAATTACAGAAATGTGATAGAGAAACACCAAACATGAAAGAATCGTCACAAATGATCAATTTGAAAAACCATGAAATGTTAGAGAAATTCACTTCAGTGAAGCGCACTACAGTGAGGTATGCTTTTGCTCAATAAATTACTTGCAGTGCATTAAAACGAGCTATGCCTGTATTCCAGAAATTCTTTGCAAATAAGCTTGCATGCACATAAATTGAATTTTTGCTTCTGGTATTCTTGTATTTTTTGTCTAGTATGTATATATCGTTAGGAAATACGAAACATAAGTTGCCAGTTTTTGCCACAAAAGCGTGTTTTCAACAAACATTTCAGTGTTCGCTGAAGATGCGTTGGTGGTCAAGGCGCTCCTACCAAGGTCTGTATTCCATTACTAAGAGCATTAACCCAATTTTTCTCACGTATTGGCCTTTGTATACTGGCCATTCATGAACAGCAAACAATTCCTCCGTTTTGAAATGCGTGGGAATTTCGACAAATTGTTTTGCGTAAACTGTTTGTTTCGTGTTTGCTCCGATATGGACTAGTTATTAGAACTTTAGAAGGTGTCATTCCATATTTGGTTATCATTGCGTATTTCACCAGCTGGCCTTTAAATCTGATTATCTTGGAAGATCTTTCAAAAACCTTGAGGCATGTAATATGAATATCCAAAAGTCTTAAACTGTCTTGTGACGTCATACTATCTGCTAGCTACCTTCTTTCCCTCACACCCATACACCCCTAAAACAATGTAAACGTGCCAGTTCAAGGAGATATATCAGCAAAATAGCATGATCTCCTGCTATGGGCAAAGTAACTGTTTATCAGTTTCTCAGGGCATCCTATATGTCAGCCCTCCAAACAGCATTGCCTCCCATCACCAAACACTCAACAGTAGTTAACAATAGATAGCTTTTGAAAGTGATAAAACCTCTCACAATGCCTTTTTACACGTTAGTGCTTAAAGCTGTTTTTATTAGACAATTAAGGCATGCCAATTTGGGTATGATCAGAGCACTTTCAAAGTGGCTGATGCAAGTCTATTTTTCGTAACCAGGCTGAGCTGTGTTTTCATGTTTTTTTTTTGTTTGTTTTTTTCCTCAGCTTACCAAGAACAATGGGGCTTCTTCATTTGCTCTTTGGAGCCTCGCAATGCGTTGCAAGGTTTAGTGGGTCACAATAGTGTAGCAGTGGGCATTCAATTCCGCTGTTATTTGTAAAAGCCTAATGGAGGCATGTATGGAGCTGACATTGCTCTCCTTCGAATTTATCACGAATGAACAATTGCACGAAACCCATTTTGGACTCCATCCGAAGCGGAAATAAATTGGTCTTAGGACAATCATCGTCTTGGCCAAGCCTAGTCTTCTGCATGCTGACCAGACAACCGTTCGTGCGCATTTACAATTGTTTTCAGATATAGAAAAAAAGGAGTGTGGTGCAAGTGATAGACATAGAAGATTCTCGTTGTCTGTGGTTTTGCAAATCCACGGCAATTCACTCAAAACTCTAGAAAAGCGACTCTACAGAATTGAATTTTTTTTCTCTTCTTGCTCATTGTCCTATGTGAGCTAAAATATTGACAAGCATTTAAGTCCGGACCGTTTGTAATGGTAAGGCTGTTTTTTTCCAGATTGGTAAAGCCTTATGATAAGATATATTCGTCATTCACTATAGACATTTTGAACTCTTGCTGAACTTCCATTGCTGAGGGCTACTTGCATGTGCGATGAACCTTATGCAAAATTCGTCATTTACCGGTCTGTTCAATTTTCAAGAGGTTATTACTTGTAAGTCCAATGAGGCGAGATAATCTACAACAAAGATTGAAATTTGAAATGCATTCTTCCATGGGTAAAGACCTTTAACCCTAAGTTATGGCTATTGTAGAGGGTTGCTTAGCCGCAGTATCAAATGCAATTACAATCATCTAAAACAATGTGTTTCTATTTATTTAGCAATAAGATATCCATTAATTAGCAAAAGATAGAATATCTGCAACAAAATATTCAAGTAGAAATATAAGAATGATCTTTCTAAGGAAATAAATATTTTACGACACAAAAACCAACTCTTTAAAATTCCACAAAGGTATTGTACAATATCTGTTTGTTGCACAGGTGGTTTTATAGCAGTATGCAAAGGCAGTTTAGATTAAATATTTCAAGTCAATATCCACAATAGAATTATTCATTAATTCCTTTAGGAGTGCTCAAACAAACTTTTCACTTGGGCATGCAGTTGAGTTATCTGCATTTTACCCACATTGTGCCAAGGTCCACAAGTTGAGTGTTTGCACAGGCCTGTCAAATTAGACTGCAAGAGCAACTTGCAGTTAAAACCTCCTTTTTTTCTCCAGCACTTCTTCAAGTCCCATTTCAGTAGGTCCAACCAATTAGAAGACGTCATTTTCAATTTTGGGCAGCACCTGTACTATGGTCCCGTTTAACTGGTTAACTGCTTTTTTGGGGTACTCAACCCCCTACTACTGTCTCACCTTACCCCATGTTTCCCAATCTCCCCTACTGAGTCCTGACTACTGTATTTAGTTTAGGCCATTCTCAGTTTTAATTGCCCGGAGTTTAAAATATAAAAATCTCACTATGTATAGAATGATGTCGTGATTTGTGATCAAAACTATGGTGCAACTGACCACTCATAGTTTAAGGCACTTTGAAGAGGGATGTGGATAGGCAGTAAAGGAAAACAAATGAAAGACATAGTTTTGGACTTTAAAAAAAAATGGTTTACTAGACACCATCATTTTGCACTCTCATCAGATCTCGTTCTTTATGCCATAACACTCCACTCTCCATTGTTAATTTAGTTCTGACTGTTTTCTAACAATGGATTCGTTTCGTTTTTCGTCTTATTCTAAGCGCTTTTTTTAAGGCTACTTGTTTCGACATTCGCACATCTCGACTGCATAAATCCATCCCGTTATCGCATTTGGGATAGGTTAAGGTGCCAGTCAATCTGATACGTTTGATAAAAAAAGACAATGTGCTGCTGAGCCAAGCAATTTTTTCACGCCTCTTTTCGGTTGAATCTCCTATTTTTACTTCATTTCCTTTTCCCTTTTTTTTCTGTTACTCCTTGCAAGATTGCTTTCTTGAAATATATACGAGAATACGGAAGTCGATTGCTATTACCGGCCGCCAGCGACTGGAAGACTGCAGTTACATTGTTCGCCCATTTCTCTAACTTGTTCAGTTTCATCAAAATTAACCGGTTTTTCAGTCCTGTATTTGAATGTTGAGTACTTGCTATTTTCCGCACACTAAAAGTTTTTTCCCCCACTTCAGTTTATTTTAGAGACACTTTGGTCTACAATAGTGAAGTCCTTTCGACGCAATTTAGGGGATTAGTTGAAGAAGTTTATTAAATTTCATAATGTGGTTCTCCATGAAAAAATATACAGAATCTGAACAAGACAATACAACACTTGTTACTAATGTTACCTACAGATATACTGTATTTCTTTATGACTACACACTGACATGTAAAAGTCATGGGATAGTAGTAGGGGACACTGGAGAGCATTGAGACATGGGGTAAGGTGTGACAGCAACATAATAAAATACTTCTATTGTGGATATTGGCTTGAGATTGAATTTTAAATGCTTTTACTTTCTACTATAAAGCAACATATGTAGAAAACAGATGGTATATAATGCCTTTGTAGGATATTTTAAACATTTGATTTTTGTCATAAAATGACGTTTTTTCTCTTAGAAAAAGTAATTGCTTTTGAGGCAATTTTAGTTTCTATGTGCAATCTCCTTGTGGGGTAAACTGAGACAACTGGTTTGGGGCAAGTTGAGACACATTCACTTAACAGGCTTTGAATTAATATTTTTTGTTATTGTTGTCAAGTTTGATGATTATTATGTTGTATATGTCTAACTAGCTAGATTCATGAAAATGAGTCGAAACTGTTTTATACAAATTTAAATTAAAAGATTTTATCATGAAAAATAGAAACCGCAGTGATGCAACTTTTTAATGTATAATTGTTAGACTATATAATACTTCAGTTGCAACTCATTACGTTTTTTGTCTAACAATGATAACAAATATTTATTATAATTTTTTGTCTAATTTTGTAAAATTCATACAATGTCTCACCCTTCCCCATGAGTGAGGTAAAACGAGATATAATTCGCTTCAAACAATGTTCGTACACAGCCAATTGGTTAAACCACATATTCTTACAATTTTAGATCAATAGGACAATTAATGAATGCGAGAAAAATGTTTCAGTAAAACGTGTTTCAATGTTCCCCAGCCTCCCCTACTTCTAATCCCTCAAATTCGCGTCACTGAAATTTCAAAATGTGCATGGTTGTCGGGTGTTACCTTCCCTTCATAGTTAAATTGAACAGTTGCCAGTCTCGGTATGGCATGTCAACTATCAGAGTTTGAACGAGGCAGGGTAGTGGGTGCCAAACGGATGAGACATGTCATTTTCAATTTGGGCAGGCACATGCCAGTCCTCGATTTATTGTTTCACATACGTATATGTACAAGTGACCTCATGGAGTGGTTGCTTGATGACCATGGCCTGGAATTGTCCATGGTCACAGTCAAGTAACATTAGCTCAAATCATATCCAAATTCAATACTGAAAGTACCAGAAACATCCAACAGGTACATGCAGTGTAGTTAAGGGCCAAGTGATATGGAAGTAGAAGATGTGGCCTACCGTCTCCCAAGGATTGTGTCTATTACAGACACGTGTAAGATCAATCATATACTTACTTTTGATAATCT
>JAQGAE010000795.1:0-29639 GCA_034696685.1 Julus scandinavius | reverse complement strand
TATGTACGTGAGGTTACTTTTAATTTAACGATGATACGACTTCTGTAAGAAGTGATTCTTCTAACTTTCCAGTTTCCACTCAGTTTGTAAATGTTCAAGGAATGTTAAAGATTTAGTCTCTTCAAGTAAATCGGCTGGAATCCAGGAATTGATCAAATTCCAGGTCGAATCCAGTGTGTTTCCTCATTATTGTTGTAGTTGTTTACCGA
Source organism: Julus scandinavius (assembly GCA_034696685.1). Classification (NCBI taxonomy): domain Eukaryota; kingdom Metazoa; phylum Arthropoda; class Diplopoda; order Julida; family Julidae; genus Julus; species Julus scandinavius. The sequence goes on along the minus strand of JAQGAE010000795.1, from coordinate 29,430 downwards.
TTGAATCGAATATTTAAGCAATCTGAAGGCTCTTGATTCTGAAAGGAATCTGTCTACACTCTCCGATCTATGACCTAAGAGTTCTTTTAAAAGTTCACCAACTTGGGATGGAAGAACAAAATTACGTTGGGGTACGAGGAATGGTGTGAAGTGGTCTTCTTTGGTGTATTCGAATCTGAAAGAAAATTGAAATAGCAATTCGGGACTATTTATCATATAATTATATGTTTTGAAATTTATATAATATAATCAAGAATTCTTTACCGAACATGCAGAAGCTTCTTGTAATCATAGTTAAGACTGAGATTGTTGGTAATGGCAGTCCATCCAAATAAAAACGTATCTGGATTTAATGAATTATCATCGAGGCTTGTGAGATTGCTATATTCGTTATGTTGCTCCTCCTGCAATAGAAACAACTAATTTTCAGTTTTTACTAACTAGTTTTATCCTATGAATATAATGTATTTTGCACCAATTCTATTTTACCATTCTTTTATTCCTGAATTCGATTTTGCTAGATGCTCCTTCAGAACTGATAACAATAACTCGGTTTGATGCATTGAGTTGAGATCTGACCCATTTTTCGGTCCCTAATTTACAAATATCATCGATGTATTCGCGATCGATGACAATGGTCGAAGTGATGAAAAAACTTCTCAAAAGTTCAGCTAGTTTCTGGACACATTTGAAGTGTTTGTCATTGTCGTAATTATACAAAATCAAAATATGATCTGAAATGGAAAGTTTCAAACATGAAAATCTAAACATATGTTCGGTGTAGGTTCAGAAAACTATTTTTTATGTTTTGATAGATAGAGGCGTACATTCATTCAAATGTCACATCTATGGGTATACATTCCCATATATGCAAAATTTCTGATATGTCCCAGTGGCGTAATGAGGGGGAAGTAAGGGCGCAAATTTGGGTATTGGAGAATGAGGGGGAGGATGCAAGTTTGGGTAGTGGAGGATGGGGGGGTGGGAAGGACGCAAATTTGGATATTGCAGAATTAGGGGGGGATGCCAATTTGGGTAGTGTAGGATGGGGGAGAAGGACGCAAATTTGGTTAGTGTAGGATGAGGGGGGGGGGGGGGTTAGGGCGCAAATTTGGGTAGTGTAGAATTGGGGAGTAAGATTGCAAATTTGGGTATTGGAGGATGGGGAGTGGAAGAAGGATGCAAGTTCGGGTATTGGAGAATGGGGGTGGAAGAAGGATGCAAATATGAGTATTGCAGGATGGGGGCGGGAGAAGGATGCAAATTTGGGTAGTGTATGATGGGGGAGTAAGGGCGCAAATTTAAGTATTGGAGGATGGGGGTGGAAGAAGGATGCAAATTTGAGTATTGGAGGATGGGCGCGGAAGAAGGATGCAAATTTGGGTATTGGAGGATGGGGGTGGAAGAAGGATGCAAATTTGAGTTTTGGAGGATAGGGGGTGGAAGAAGGGTGCAAATTTGGGTATTGGAGGATGGGGTGGAAGAAGGATGTAAATTTGAGCATTGGAGGATGGGGAGTTTTTGGGAAGAATGGGGGAGTTTTTGGGAGAATTTGGAGAGTAAGGGCGCACATTTGGGTATTGGAGGATGGGGGTGGAAGAAGGATGCAAATTTGTATAGTGTAGGATAAAGGGGGGAGAAGGATGCAAATGTGGGTAGTGTTAAATGGGGGTGGGGGAAGGAGGGTGATGTTTTGCTCAGGGTGTCAAATTTCCTCGCTACACCACTGATATGTCCATACATGTGTCCATGAGAAAAAACCTTCATTAGCACTTTAACCTCCTAACCTGTGTTGTTGGCCATGTAAATATCTCTGCTTTGTGTAGGAGAGTAAGTACCACTTGTGTAGCTAAAATGTGTAGAAGGAAGTGGTCGCAATCGACGGTAATTCGAATGGCATTTATATATCAAAAAAATAAGGCCAGCGAAAAGTAACACAATGATTCCTACGATGAGCCACACGTACGTGGTCGAATAACTTGATATAGCTTTGTGTAAATTGTGTATCTCAACTTTGATGTCGTAGTTTTCTAAAAATAACGAGATGAAACGTCAATAAGATTTCGAAAACTGAAAGTTTGACCGTTAGTTGAAAAGTTGACTTATTTCTGAGGAAGTTGATATTGCAAATATGTAACTAAGTTGCATTACTTTCAACGGCAAGTAAGACGTTTAAACCAGAAACTTACCGAATTTTAAATGATGAGTTTTCGTGTGCAAATGACAAAAGTTGTGCGAACAATACTATATGAAAATCAAACTTACAATTATTTATTTGACATTGTTGGGTTCATTTTGAAAGTGTTACAGACATACTGTGTATTCAGGGTGATTACAAAAACCACCCTGTATAGCCTTACAGTACTTAATTGCTTTTAAAGATATTCTTTTGCCTACCAATAACGTTCATAAAATTTTATGCGTGCTATAATGATGATATAATTGCATGAATTTTGCTTACCTTTGCACAATAATGGCCTTCTGTTAAATTTTCGAAGACGTAGTTAGTACAAGTGCCATTTTTTAAACGGCTCTGAGAAATGAATTTTATTGAAATGCATTAATTAAATTTGTGATAAATCATGCTATGTTTATATTCCAACTATAATCACTTTAAAAATTGAGGTTTATGAACACATTGAATATACATGTAGAGACATAATTAACTAATTGATTAGGTTAATATTTCCTAGATAATACTTAATTGTTGTCGTTTGCATTAATTTCCAATGAAATAAACAAACAAACTAATAAAATATTCTAAACATGAGTTACCTTTTTCAAAGCTTGAAACTCAAGATGCCCTTTAGCAACAGGTGTGCAATAATTAGGGTTTGAGCAATTTAAGTCTGGTTCAATGCTTTTCCACAGTAGAACGTAAAAATTGCCAGCAAATGGATAAGGGCAGTATAAAGTAAAAGATTTTCTGAAAAAGATATGTAAAACAATACATGTATCGGAGGAATTTTTACAATAGATTTATGACATGAGATAAAACATGTTAAAAACAATGGTCTTCAGATTGGCAACCTTAATTTTTGAATCCTTTTCATTTTGGAAATTCTTTAAGACTTGTTATCGATGATTTTGTTGTATTAGTAAAAGTCAAAGTTGACATCTTGTGAATGTTAAGTGGCATCTTTCAAATATATTCAAACAAAAATAGATTCCTTCAAAAATTTACCACTTCATCCCCCCTACCCCTTGTCCACCTGGTGTCCAGTTTAGCCCAGACCCCCCCCCCCCTCCCCTCCCAACAGACACCCTCTACCCAATTAGTCAAACGTTACACAACTAAATTGAATCAATAATTGTATATTAACCCTGAAATATCTTCGTTATCAGGCATTGAGGTTTAGCCGATCTGTTCAACCTTTTATGTTGATTTTATGGACTGTTTAACGAAATATAAGTATGTTGACAGTACGCCACATGTCAATATGGGTTAGGTTCAGAAAAAAAACTAGATCCGGGAAATAACCGGAATTTTATATATGCAGACACATTACAAATGTGTGGGCAAATCACACATTGAAACATATTGAAAATCAATATTCCGAATGTATTTTCAAATTTATTTCACTCGGGAATATGTATAAAATATACGTCTGTTGAGATAATGATTTTCAACCAACATTCTTATCAATTACTAATAAGGGTTATTTGAAACGTTTCGTGCAAAAAGACATGTTTTATGCAGTTCCCGTATTTATTGTGAACGTATTTTGCTATTGTACCTACATTTTACTACTTTAACTAAACTCGGTTTAACTCGGTTCAGTACCCTACAGTCAGCAAATAAATGTCATATGGTAGGGGGAAGGGGGTGAGGCGGAGTACCCAATCATTTCAGGAGAATGCTCCTACGTCAGTAGCGACTTGGCCATCATTGTTAAGTTGGATTTTTACTAAATCTGGACTTTCACCAGGAAGGCTATTCCATCGTCTAATCGCATGCAAAAAGGACCAATAGTAAGCATCCGTCTTGGGGCACGAAGCTCGGTCAAAGTATTTGAGTGATTATGTTTGAGTGATAATATATTTAAATTACGAGAAGGATTAAAACTTTTGAATAACCCAATAGATAACCTTACTTGTCTGGACCTCAACGTGTCCAAATTTAGGGAGTGGAGCATTTCTGTCACACGCGTGGAATGTTGGTAATCGCCCTTAACAAATCTGGCTGCCCTATGCTGGACCTTCTCTATATCCTGAATATGAACCATCCTGTGATGGTTCCAAATAGGAGGGCAATATTCCAACATAGGGTGAACCAGAGTTGCATATCCATTTTCCGCACATTCTCGAAATATGTGTTGAATGAATCTAAAGTGTTGGTTCGTTGCACCAACAATTTTTGTGAAATGGCGATTCCAAGAGAGATTTTTGTTAATTCTCAATGAAATTTACTGATGCTACATTATTATTTTCTGTCTACAATACTGTGGAATACAATATAAACAAGATAAATTTTTAAAAACAAAATTCTTTTATTTACAAATATTTAAGAGGACACAGTGTTGTGCCACATAAGGAGATTTATTTTATTAAACGTGATGCTACTAATATTCTTTCTTATCCATCAGACCAACTAATGCTCCATATTTTGATATCTGATAATACGGCAGGTTCCCACATTTATCCCATATCACCACTCATAAGTTAACCCCTTTTTTGTTAGAATTCCATTGCTCTCGCGTTTGCTCTCAATTTTAGTTAGTGGCCTAGAGATTTCGTTATCTGCCTAGCAATTTGAAAATGTGGGTTTTATAGGTGTTTAACATTTGATTACGTTTATTGTGGCTTATTTAACGATTGTTTTAGATTTTCTCATACGTATGTCTATAGCAAAACTGTTTTAAAGCTTTAGTTTGAAAGGTATAATTTTTTGTTTAATTGCATGTGCTTTTTAATTTGTTTGCTTAACAAGTCTTGTTTTTGCATACCGGTTCAAACAGGAAATTTCCGTCTAAGACAATGCGATTTAAGTTTAATGCCTTAGTTCGTATTCATATTAAATTTAAAAAACAAACAATACGTGAATTTATTATCTCGTTTTTGACAACGTCAATCACTTTAAAGTGCTTCTGTTTATTTATCAAAACTTTAAGAGATTTGAAAACACGAGAAATGTAGCTTTAGTACCCGATTGTGAACACTATTTGAATTTAAATTCTTTCTTAAGTTAATGAAAAACTTTAAATTTTGCACAACAAACTCTTTAGTCTACTATAACCTTAGGGGCCATTCGAAAAGGACGTCTTCAAGAGGGGGTGGGAGGGGTCTGCTGTCATGTGGACACCAAGTGGAGACGGGTAAGGGGGTAGGTAGAATTCTAAAGGAATTTCGGGGATGTCCATTTTGAATGGCCCCTTATATGAAATACTTAATAAGGGCTTATAAACATAGATAAGAAAATATCGTAGGCTTACCTCACATTGTCACCCACAAGTTCAAAAACTTGATTTTTGGGGCAATTCTGAAATTAATGTTTGAGGTGATTAGCATTAATTATTTGCACTTCATTTATGTTATTATCCACTCAAAACTTGTACAGTTTGCTTACTTGTGTGTGTCCATATCCCACCGAATAAAACAAAAGGAAAAAACCTAAGCAGTACTTTTGGAGCATCCTCCACTTTCACTTAGAGTTGGAATCTAAATTTGCTTCTCCGTTAACATTTTGAATGTAGTAGGCGGAATATGATTCTTTTGGGACCCCAATTTACTTTTTTGACATACGTATGTTATTCATGTGGGCAACACAAATGACGAACTTTCGATACGCTGACTCTTATCGCCCTCGATATGTTAGCCAATGTACGAACTAAGTGTAGAATGAAAAATGAGATTCTCACTTGCTTGATAATTGGGTTAACGTAACGTTAACCACGTGTGTATTTATTTTGCACCAGCCTCTGATTATGCTACCATAAAGCTCACCTTGACATTTGGTACAACCCTCCCAGGCTGATAACGTCTCGTAATTTAACGCTTTTCAGCTAAATAAATGATACAAAATAGGTGAAAAAAATGTTTGCCAATTTTATCGGTTTTCAAATTTCTCCTATATTACATTTTCATATCGAAATTTTCATATCATTAGTACTTATCTTATCAAGTCGAAAATGTGGATACTTTTATTAGAATATAGGATTTACAAGTTAATTTCATAAATTTATAAATTATCAGTGTTATTTTGAAAACCTTGTTGTAAAATTTAGGTTCTTGAGTACAATATGCTTTTCTTAAGATTTTTAAGATCACTTTAAATTTTTGAAACTCCCCACATTTGTTATATACTTGCAATAATGGTACATGATGGCACTAATATGGAAAAGTGCTAAGGGGCCATTCAAAAAGGACGTCCTCAAGAGGAGGGGGTTTGCTGGCATGAGGACACAAAGTGGACAGGAGGGAGGGTTGGGGGGAAGCCATTATGGACGTCCCCTAATGATGGTATTTTTTGGATTTTATGTTTAATTGAGTTTTAAAGGACAGTGAAAAGGAAATTCTACACCAGAAGAAATATGTCCCAAGTTCCAAACGTACTTGACTTTTTAAAACCTCGGGAAAGTCAGGAATTATGCCTAACTTTGTGTTAAACACCAATTTTATGCTGGAATTTACCTTCGAGGTCAGGAAATTTCCGTTAATCAAAACAAATCTGGAAAAATGTCGTGGAATTGGTAGCGAGGCTGGTGCTTGGAAATTTATAGGATTTGCCTTTGTATGTTCCAAGAAACTTTCTGGACACCCTACTTTAAAAAATAAACTAAGGACGTCCATTTTTTACGAATTTTATTTTTAAGAAAGTAAAGCCGGGTCTCCACTTTAATAGTTGTACAATTTTGATATTTACATATATTTACAAAATGGCGGTTGAAACAAACCCAGAGGGCAAATTTTTTTGCATGTTTGTAAAAACGTGTGTATACGTACAATGTACGTCTTGGTGGAGACCCGGTTTAAAGATTTGATATATTTTGATCAAGTCATGTTTTATTTATCTCTTTTTATATGTATTATCATTCAAAACATAAAAGTATGATTCGGTTTCATGAATTGTACATAATCGCATCAGTGTTTTTACATAATATCCATCTTTAATTATTGCTAAATGTTTTTTTTAGAAAATCATGTTAAAAAATTTACATTTATTTGCATGTGAATAGTTTTGAAGCATGTTGAATTTTGTTGAAAAAGCAGTCTAATAAAACGAGGCTGTTGTACTACAAATACGAATCGATTTACATAGTGTGTGTACATATAGTATTTACCTTAAACCTTAATCAGATGACTGTGGTATCAATTATAAACAAACATTACGTAAAGAAAATGGTGTCAAATGATAAAACAATGCAATGGGTTTCGCAAAAATAGCATCAAATGATAAGATAAAAAACAAGACTGTTATATTTGTGGTCTAATAAATTATATATGTATGTTATGGAAGATAAGTTATGGATCAGAATAAGAAAAATCCATGTTTGTGACAATATAGTACCTGGCTGTTTGTTTTTATTTTGATATTAAACATTCAATACTTGCCTATTACAGATGAATACACCATAAAAATACAAAATGCAGTATTCGTCTTCACATAAGTGAAAGGTCAGGACACAAAATTTCATGAAAGTAGAGAATATATAAAGGACCGTGTCTTTGGTTTTCATTAATCTTCAATATCCTTACGTTTTGCAAAAGTAAAAAAATGTCATTTAGAGAGCTATTTCCAACCATTTCCTTGTAAAAGTTGGCATGTAAGTTTTTCATAGTCACAGGGAATTTTAAAATGACGTCCAGATACCACATCAGGAAGCAAATATCGTAAATCAGTCTGTTCAAATCTGTAAATAAATTATTCCATTCAGCATATTTTGCTATTTCTGCTGTTATGAACAAGGGGCGGTCAAAAAGTCTTGCATATTCGTTTATTATTCGAAAACCAGATATTATACAAAAAACCTGAAATAGCCATTTTAATAAGCATGGAATTTGCTATATTTCAATGTAGGACCCGAGTTTATTAACATATTTATCCCAACATTGGATGATATTATTTATACCCCTCTCTTAAAATGAGTTATGTTGACTGTGCGGATATTGCCGAACGACAAGTTTCACATCATCGTCCGTTTGGAATTTTTGACCATTAGTCTTCCTTTAGTGGACCAAAGAGATAGAAGTCGCTTGGTGAAAGGTCGGGTCCACTAAAAGAACACTTTGAGTGGCCAAAAAATTCCAAACAGAGGATGATGTGAAACTTGTGGTTCGGCCATATTTGCATTACGAGAGTGGTATAAACAATATCATCAAAAGGTGGGATAAATGTGTCAACAAACTAGGGTCCTACATTGAAATATAGCAAAATTCCTACTCTTTAAAATAGATATTTCAGTTTTTTTGTACGACATCTGGTTTTTGAATATTAAACGAATATGCAACACTTTTTGACCGCCCCTCGTATACTACTGGCGATTCTAAATGTATGACCAAAATTGACCACCCCAAGATTCTGGACCCTGTCCCCTCCCCCTCCCAAATGGGAGGACATATACAGCCTTGACCAGTATAATAGATTAATGTTTACCTGATATTAAATAGTTTGGTATAATCGGACATCATCCTTGGATCTGACATTATCATGTTCCATCCAAATAGAAATGCAGTTTCCGTGTCGGTATAGTCATTTGGTTTGATCTAAAAGTGGTCGATTATTAGGTTACATTCAAAGTAATAATAAGTTCAATATGTAAAAAAATTGCGACGATAATTTAGCTTTTATAATTACTTTCAACTTATTACGAAGTTGGACTTTGGTGTAGGCTCCTTCTGAACTGATAATAACTATTCGATCAGACATCTTTAGCATTCTAGAAACCCAAGATGTCATACCAAAACGGGAAATATCATTTTTGTAGTTGTAATCCACGATAACTTCACAATTTTGAAGTTTCTGGAGGTCGTTGACAAATGTTTTTACGTTGTTGAAATGCTCATCATTATCGTTGTGATACAACACAAAGATTTGCACTGAAAGGTGTAAAAAATTTTAATTGAAAATCTTTGAGATGTCTTTAATGAAATATATAGCTCTGGACTTGTAGTAATCTACAGGTGTGGATAAAACATAAATAACACTTGTGTGAAAAAGTTATTTGGAATTAGCAATTATGAAACCTACCGATTTTTGTTAGACGTTCATATTCTTCATCAGAAAAATGTGGCGTAACATCAATAGAACTTTGCATTTGTTTTAAGCATACATTATGCCGAGCAATTTTGTATGCGATAAAACTGATAATGACAAACGAACACAGACAAATGGCTATCAAAATCCAGAGAAACACAGGAGGTGATTCAGTTGGTGGTATGTCTGGTTTGTCTGCAAGAAGAAATCTAGGTTTCAGTAGTATTCAATTTTGACCACATTACACATGAAAACTGTATACAGGGTGGCCGCAAACAAAAGGTGAAGCCGTCTTCATGAATTCGTAACTTTTTTGGTTTATAATCAAAGTAAATCTAATTTTGCACAAATATAGGCAACAAACGTACGAACAAAACAGCTATTTCAATTTGTACTCAAAGTGTCCTCCGTCCGCTGTAACACTTGCGCCATTGGTCAATTGACGAGTCGATTACTGTTTGGTCAAGTTCATCCCGAGCGGCCAGAATTCGGCGTCTTAACTCTTTGACATCACGAATCTTTGTTCGGTACACTTTTTGAACCAATTTCCCCCAGATGGAATAATCAAGGGGGTTCAAATCGGGGCTATTCGGTGGCCAAAGGGTAGGTGGTAGAAAATCTGGAATCTCTCGATGGACAAGTTGAAGTGGACAAGTGTTGCAGTGGATGGAGGACACTTTTAGCACAAATTGAAACAGCAGTTTTGTTCGTACGTTTGTTGCCTATATTTATGCAAAATTGAATTTACTTTGATTAAAAAACAAAACAGTTATGAATTTATGAAAACGTTTCCTCTTTTTTTGTGGCCACCCTGTAGATTGGTCTATGTATGTCTTTGCATAGCTTACCATTGTTACCATTATTAGTTGCCAAAGAAAGTTTAATTGTAGGACTAAAATAAGTATTTGATGGGCATCCTGAAATTGTCATCTAAAAATATATAATATATTCATTATAGTTAGTATAGTTAGTATTTGTGTTATTCATTTTTTTACAACATTTGTTATTCATATTATACTAATGTTTATACACATATTTCTCAACTAAACAATAAATATAGATTTCAAAATTTATTATACAGTACATACCTGACCACAATAGTATCCAAGTTTGCCAACTTTTATTTGGAAATAACACTGTTTAGTTTCATTAGAACATGAACTTATATTGCTTCTCTAAAATGTCAAATAGTGTAAAATATTTATGAAAATAAGCAGCGTCTTCCTTTAATATGTCAAATGGTGTAAATTTTCAGAAAATAGGAAAGACCAAATCCACATAAATTTATGAAACTTACATCATTCTTGACATAGTCACCAAAACGTTCTGCAACAACTCTTTGGGTGTCACACGAAAAATTGACTTTATCATAGTAAAGGTAGATGTGTGATTCCGAGACGTCACCATGAAAGGGATAGTAAATTGTAACTGTGTAACTGTATAAAAAATACGTATCTTAGTAATGTGTAATTAACAATTACAACAGCACAATATAAATACTTAATATTTATGCTACAGACTTGTAAATATTAAAATGCATATTATTGCAACTATTCTTTAATTGAGAATCAGGATATTGTTTTATGTTTTAATATTTTTTCCAAAGGTTGATTATGATAACAAAAAATAGAAAGTTCTTCCTCCAAAGTTGAACTTTATTTGTATTTAGAAAATACTTTATTGCCTCGTTAATTTAAAATGATGGCACACAACAAAATGCAGTTTCGTCTACCTGTTTTGACCCATTATATCAAATCTTGGTTTAGTAGAGCCACACTGCAAAAAAAATTATACAATTATAGTAAATAACACATGAAAAAATATTCCTAATGGAAATATATTTGACGAATATTGAACAAAATCACTGTTCAACAACTGTTGAATTCCGTGTTCTCCCTAAGGCCGTATATTTTAGGGGGAAGGGATAATGGGGGCCTGTTCCCCCCTTCCTCCTTCCACCGAAATCTGAGAATACTTTTTTGGCAGTAATGGGCCATTCAAAAAGGATTCCCCGAAATATTGACCCCCCTTACCCCTTATCCACTCTGTGTCCACTTTATCCTAGACCCCCTTCCACCCCACTTCCCCCCTCATAGACGTCCTTAATTATTTTTTAAAAGTAGGGTGTCCTGTATGTCTGTTGGAGCATGCATAGGCCCAACCTATAAATTTCGAAATTTCCTGACCTCGAAGGGAAATCTCAGCATAGAATTTGTGTTTAACACAAATCAAGGCATAATTCCCAACTTCCCTCCCCCCCTCCTGTCCACATTGTGTCTACGTGCCAGCAGATCTTCTCTTACCCCCTCTTAAGGACGTCCTTTTTAAATAGCCCCTAAATGTGCGATTTAAAGGTAAAAGTAAGATTTTCAAGGTAAAAACGCAATTTTTCATCGTTAAAAGTGTGATTTTTGTAAGTCCACCCTGGGATTCTGGACTCTTTCTTTCTCCTTACCCCCCTGCCCTTCCAACTTAAATCTGATGACATATACTACGGCCTTGGTTCTCCCATTCCATTGTCATTCCACATGGATTTTGAATAAAACATTTCGTGACATGCTTATATGCTTACCTCACTCGAAACCACCTTCCACATGAACGCCAAATACAAAATGTGAATCAGTAGAGCCATGGCCTTTTCAACAGGTAATGACAAGTAGCTGTTTCCCTTCGTGCATTAAATATATGCTGAGTGCTTTCACATTTCTGATATATTTTTGCATGGCATATGTAATGGGAAATTTAAGTTTACCGAAAAAACCCACCGTGTTTTTCAAACGCTATGTTTTTTCATTATCTTGACTTTGCACACCGAATGATGTCATTGCTGAGGACAAAGTCACATTTGATAAGCCAACTTTACGCCTTTATCTGTCAACCATGAAAAAGAGTCATGAAATTTACCTTTTGTACATTTATCAAAATTAGAATTGGTGTGGATTATTTAATCATTAAATATAGATGTTGTTACTCATTATGTTTGATATTATACGAGAATGTAATGATAATGTCAGGTAGAGAATAAATTATAAATTTTTTTTCTTAAAGAAATTATTCATGTTTTTTTCCCTAAGAAACTGATAAAATAAAATAGACTAGGCTGATAGTGGTCGAATCAACATCCTGTGAGGCCCAGTTATTGACTATTGCAACATGTTAAATGTTGCTAACATTAATTTACCACAATAAAATGTGTAGGCCTTCAACTCTCATTTCTTTATTCATCACCTGTGTTATATTTGTTGACATACACGTGTTAATGAGTTAAAAGTGCTTACTCTAAACACAATTTCTGATAACTCAAGTTAACAAGAATCAGCAGATCATGCCAAGCGTTAATCGCATTTATTGAAATAGTCGTTTTTGATACCACCTTGTATGTATAAGTTTGTGACGTAACTCATGGCCATAATGTCTTAAGAGGGATCACAACCCTATCCTTTTCAATGGGTCGGGTTTGCGAAGATACTCACAGTTGAATGAGGTCGGTTTGGGTGGGGGTGAGAATTGTTTTGGGTGGCTTGATGGATCAGCAAGTGCATCATATTGTTGTTTTTCACTTTGAAATGACAGATTTTAAAAAAATTAATAAACAAGTTTGAAAAATGTCCGTTATCTTGCACACGCTGCATGAGATAGGCAAGTTGTGAGTGCAAAAATTCATATCATAATTTAATTTATAAAATCTATTATTTTAACGTGAAAAATGACGCGATCAGTACCTTGCTGATTTATAAACCTATTTTAAACAATTTTTATTTTTATTTAATATTTTTTTGTTTGACTGTGAGTGTCTTTGCAAATTTTCCCACTGAAATGGATAGGGCTGTAATCCCCCTTAAGGTTGGTATGCACTAGAGGAAACTTACACAAACACTTAAACAAGAAACACGGAAACAAAGTTTCCAGCAAGTTTTTCGAAACATGTGTCGCAAATTTCCTTTGATCCAGACCGCCTCTTGAGCGATCGCCAGGAAACACAAAATGAGTCAGAAATTAGCAGTTTTTCGACACATGTTTCACAAACACTTCTGGTCACACAAAAGTAGCATGTGTACGTTTCATGTGTCTTAATGGGTTTTTTTTGTGGTGAATACGCACCTTTACAGTACACTCATACATCACTTTAGGGCCTAGATACTTTCCTGAAAAGTTGGATGGTCCAAAAATCGCGGAAAATTGGCGGATTCTGGCTGAAATTTGTAAGATTATTGGATTTCGGGGAGGGATCTATCCCCAATAATTTCTTCACCCCCCCCCTCCCCCATATATACGGCCTTGTTAATGGATGTAAGTGCAGTAATAATGAGAATAATCGAAAATGATTAAACTGTTGGGTTGCTTATCGAAAAGTAGTAGTCATTTTTCGCAATAAACCGTCATCAAGAACGATTCGAAATATGCCTACTACTGTGTAATGTCAAATTTAAGTAAAAAATATAGCATCAAATTAGCATAAGAAAAACGAACAAATTAACCGTGGGGCATTTCTGTGTGAATTTTTTTTTCTCTGCATCAGAATCCTTTTTGATTAATGGGTCATGACTGACAGTGACGATGATTAATAGCAAAATACGCATGAAGTTTGCGTCTGTCTAGGATTGAAGCTTATTTTAGGTCAATTTTAGCTTGTCATCACCCTAGATATCCAAGCAAGATGAATTCATTCCTACTAACTCGAAGTGACAAAGTCATATTTTCAGTAAATGGCTCCTCATACGGTCGTTTTTCGATTGACAATCATGAATTGATAGGTTTTGGCAGCTTAAGTTTTCAGTTTCCAAAGTTCCTCAATATGACACCAAATGAGTATCACTAAATACCAGTGTTGGGCAGTATTTGAGTACATTGAATGAATTTGAGTAACGAGTAAAAGAATATGATTCCACTGCAATCGTAATCAGTACTCCTATACTCATGAGTACAACTTGTCCAACTCTGCTGAATACATATTATCAACAGTGTCTAATGTACAACAATCAATGAATTTCTAGAAGCACATCTGTTTTTCAGATTTTATTACTTCATAACAGCATAATTTGATCATAAATATAATAGTTGGGGAAAATTGTCGTAAATAGTCTTATTTAACATTAATGCAATTAGTTTAGTATTACTAGTCGTGGACGAGTATTAGTTTAAAGAGCCCATAGAAGTTTTAGACCAAATCGTTTAGGGCTGATGCTCTAGAAATGCTATTTTTCTTTCGGATTAAATTGGTCTGCGATTTCAAAATAATCTTTGCAAGGCATCACATACGAAGTCTCACTTTCGTTACAGAAAGTGTCGAGCATTTTTGTCATGGCAGTAGTCCTCGTTACCTCTGCAGAAGTACAAAATACGGCTGCTGAAATATTAAAAAAGTATTTAAAAATTGAATGTTCCACGAAAAAGTGTTGCAATCATATGACGTATAAATAGCTGTTTTGTTCGTTCGTTTGTTACCTATATTTGCGCAAAATTGGATTTACTTTGATTAAAAAACAAAAAAATTAAGAATTTCTGAAAAATGTTCCGCTTCTTTTAATAACAGTGTCATAATTTACTGTGATGTCATCACGGAAAGTTTACAAATGCTAGTCAAACCAAAATAATCTACTAGATCAAATGAAGTCACCTGGGAAGCTGCCATTACACGTTATCTAGGTGTATTAAACTGCTACCATAAATACCACTAATTCATTGTCAACATAAGTGATTATCATAATTTATTTTTTTGACAATTTCTGGTTTTATCATTTGAGAATTTCCCATTAATCATATGTGTATCCCATGCAAGAAGTTCGTGCATTAAATCATAAGTGAATAATGTATTGCAAACCTACCGACTTTATTTCCATTTTTTATGGTCATTTTTACAATAAATAGCTTCTCATTGTATTCAGCAGAATTTGTAAATGTGAACGTCTTTTCAGTGGGTGCTGTAATTAATTAGTTTTTAATAATTATAAAACTTCCAAAAATGTTTTCCTGAAATGTTTTTTAGTCTTCAATTTTTAGGGTGTACTTACTTCCATCAGCATTTACGATATCAAAATAACCTCCTTTATTTTCTTTCAAATATAGGGAAATCGATGCTTTTTCCCTAAATAAACAGAATAAAGATTCATTATTGTTATAGACTCCACGATTATATTTTTATTTTTTATTTTTAATCTAAACTTGTACAGGTTTTGGGAAATTACAAAACATAACCAGTTTATCAGCGTATATAATTTATACATTTTTGGATGTTGTTATAACTTCCAAATAAACTGTACTCAACAATTGAATTCCTATAGTTTTTATAAAATTCGTTTTAATTTATGCACTTATTTGTATTATTGAATACAATAATTTAATATTAAAATGGATTGTTTAAATTTGATCTTTATGGTTAAACTTATTAAAAAGCATGGCTAATAACTTAGTTTAATTAATAAACTAAGCAACTTACCCGTCACTTTTTTTCCATGCAAATTCCAATTCCTGTGGGTCATTTTCATGCTTGACTTGTGGCGAATTAATTACGCCACATGATGAGTTCATTGGAACACTGCCTTTTTGTATGAAAATATACTATAATAAGGTGATTAAAAGAACGATTTAATTTTTTTTAAATAATTTTATATTGATTTTATAAAAAGTTCATATAGTTATCTTTGAACAAAAGCTGCCATGTTATATACAGTGACTTCTACTTCGTAGTTAATGATGACGTACATAATTAATCACTCATTAATTAATTGACATAGAATACAGTATGACATTATACTTGACATTTATTGATGGGAATAATTAATGAGTAAGCTACATATGGCAAGAAAAATTGCCTCTGTTCGTCATTTTATTCCAAACTAGTAAAATGATTTTTTTATTTTTATCAATTGAGTTAAAACGATATGTGAAAATGTATTTATTTTTCAGTGAATTTTTACTGAAATTTTGACTGAAATTTTCACTGAAATTTCGAGTAAATTCAAATGCATCATCTGAAAAACCTCTCAAAAATCAGTCTTTCAAAAACATGGTATCCAATTTATATAATTACTATTGTTATAGTAAACATTTACAATGGAATAACAAACCTAGTTAAACATATACAGGGTGGCCACAAAAAATGGGCAACCTTTTTCATTAATTTGTAACTTTTTTGTTTTTTATTCAAAGTAAATCCAATTTTGCACAAAAATAGGCAACAAACGTACGAACAAAACACCTATTTCAATATGTACTCAAAGTGTCCTTCATTGTACTGTATTTTTAGTACAGAAAATTTTCACGTCTATTGTACAAAAATTATGCAAATTGGGCAAAAAAATATTTAAAAAACTGCTATTTTGTTGCAGAAAAATTGCGTTTATATCAGTGCTGCATTATTAGGCAGAGAAAGTTTGTAAAGGAAAGAATGAAAAATGTCAAAAATAAACTCGTGGTACATTCTGGATGAGATAATGTTTCCCATGAGGGCTGCGAGCAAGAGAGGACTGTCGCTCCCGCAGTTGCGACTGTCGTTACGAATTCATGAAAAAAGTTTTCCTTTTTTGTGACCACCCTGTGCAGTATAAGATAAAATCATTAAACATCTTACCGATTGTCCATAGTCAAAACCCACGATGAAAAACAAGAACGTTGCAAAAATGTTGGCCATTTACACTCGTTTTATCATCATTATAGTTACGCAAAGGTAGGAAAACGCTCAAATGAGAAATATATACATATAGCAGTCTGCGAGTACTTATAACAATAGCCACATATGTTGTTAATCAAATATCACCCAGCTGTTAGACGAGTAATGAGTTAGGTGCTATTGCTTTTACTATTGTACTTAAAACAATGCTTATTTCAAGTTTCATGAACACAATGAATAGGAAATGTTTGAAATTTCATACATTCAATTCAATTTCCGTACCCTAGAGTCAGCACTAAGGTGCCATTTGTTAAGGGGGCGGAATTCGAGAGTTCACCAAACTATTTGTTTTTTTCATTGTTACATCTCACTAAGTAGAACATGACGACACAAAACTTCCATGACATAGTCTCATCAATCTCAACGTCCAACTGGAAAACAGCTTTACACATTGTCCGCCATGAGGTCATTTGATTGTCATGTGATCAATCTATTAAATCGTGAATTTTATAGTTTTTCGATTTTATTTTTTTATTTTGTTTTATGAAACTGATGTACCTAATGTAGCTTTATTGTTAAGATCACCACTGCGTGCCACCTCTAATTCTTGCGCATTCTCTGTTCAAATGATCTAAAAATTCAAAAACTGGAAAATACAATCATTAGTGGACGTCCACAATTGCTCCTTCCTCCCTCCCCCATGTCCACATGAGGTCTACATCCTAGCAGACCCTCCCCTACCCCCGTCTTGAGGACGTCCTTCTTGAATGGCCCCTTAATAAGCATAACCAACAATTTGATAAACGTGCAGCCATAAAAAACGAATCCCATTTATTTATCATATCTTATTGGTTTATAACAGCTTAGTCTGACTTGAAAATTTATTTGTACAATTATATTAAAACAATCATTATACGTAGTTAAATGCTATAGAATAGTTTCTCTCAAGTGTTGATCTCAGAACTCTTGGAGAGTCACCCAGGCCCTATCAAGAGATCCTCGAGATTGTTTACATAAAAATGTGTATATTATTGTTAATCTTAGATGGTTATTATGGAAAGGGGTCCTCAATATAGTTTTAAGAGGTATCCTGAGACCAAACAGTTTGAGGACATGCTGCTCTAGAATTACCGCTTAGTGATGTAATCATCATCATCATCATCATCATCAGCTTGAATATTGGATAGATATTGGCAAGGATCCAATTTCAATGTCCCACGATCGTTACAGAAAGAGTCGAGTCCTTTTTTCATCTTGGTAGGCAATGTGATCAAATCACTGCAACAATATACGGATTCTGAAAAAATAAAAAAATACACAAGGAAATTCAAAATATATAAATATCACTAATTCATCGTCAACCAAGAGATTATCATCATTTATCTCAATTATCTGTAGACAATTGCTAAACTTATTTTCTTTTTCATCTGCAAGGGGCCGATGATGTTAATTAAGAAGACGAAGTGCTGCCACAACTAAAACTTAATCTAAATTACACAACGTTTCTGTCCTTGATGTGCTGTACCGATATGTTCTATTATTATAAGAGGGATAATCCAACTATAAACATAGTAGGTTAAAATGCAGGTCCTTAGGGGCCATTTAAAAATAACGTCCCCGAAATTCCTTCAACCCCCCTCCTCCCCCATCCATCCTTCCCTATCACCACTGTGTCAATTTTAGCTAAGACCCTCCCTTTCTCCCCCACTTACTCCTTCCCCCCCTCCTCCACATCCTTCCCTATCCACACTATGTCAATTTTAGCCAAGACCCCCTCTTACTCCTTTCTCCCCTCTTACTCCTTCGCCCTCCTCCCCCATCCATCCTTCCCTATCCACACTATGTCAATTTTAGCCAAACTCCCCCCTTTCACCATCTCTTACTCCTCCCCCTCTCCTCCCCATCCATCCTTCCCTATCCACACTATGTCAATTTTAGCCAAGACCCCCCCTTTCTCCCCCTATTACTCCTTTTCCCCCCTCCTCCATCCTTCCCTATCCACACTATGTCAATTTTAGCCAAGACCCCCCTTTCTCCCCCTCTTACTCCTTCGCCCTCCTCCCCCATCCATCCTTCCCTATCACCACTATGTCAATTTTAGCCAAGACTCCCCCTTTCTCCATCTCTTACTCCTTCCCCCTCTCCTCCCCCATCAATCCTTCCCTATCCACACTATATAAATTTTAGCCAAAACTCCCCCCTTTCTCCCCCTCTTACTCGTTCCCCCCTCCTCTCCATCCATCCTTCCCTATCCACACTATGTCAATTTTAGCAAAGACCCCTTTCCTTTCTCCCCATCTTACTCCTTACTCCCCCCCCCCATTCATAGACGTCCTACATTTAAAAAAAGTAGGGTGTCCAGAAAATATGCGCACATTTATTGTGGTGTTCCTTTCCTTTTTCACTGACCTTTAAAACTATTAAACAGAAAAACTAAATTCTTAATTTGTGTTTCACCTGCAATAGGCTACAGTAAATCACAATTATATTTTTGTTGCAAAAACTTACCTACTTTATTGCCTTTTTTTATGATGTATTTATGAAAATATTCATTTTCACCGTATTTTTCAGACACGGTCATATTAATGATCTTCCCAGTACGTGCTGAAAAAAATATTAACATACAATCTAAATAATAAAGTTTGTGATAAATCATAATAATGTTCAACAATTTTTTTTTTTGACAACAGCAACTTTTATCATTACATTTTTAAGTTTTACTTACTTCCATTTTGGAGGACGATACTAAAATGTCCTTTACCTCGTTCTCCATGCATATACATATGTTTTACTGTTTTTTTCCTAAATTAATATAATAAAACAAAGATTTATTATATTTATACACTTTCATTTTTAGATCCAAATTTAAAACGTGTGTTTAAAGGGAAACTTAATAATAAACCATATCGATTTTAACTTAATATAATTTCAAAATTAAGTAACTTACCCGCTAACATTGTATTCAATAGTCAATTTTATTAAACCATCTTTTTTTTCGGGTACAAGTACACTTAAATAGCCACATGATGAATTTCGTGGAACAGTTCCTTTGTGTATCGTAATTTGCTATAATCATTGAACAAAAATAGAAAATCCGAATTCAGAATAATTAAATTTTAAAAGTTTTTACAAAATGTTCATTGGTTATTATGCACAATTTTCGGTTTTGTAAACTAGTCTAAAAATGCACAATAAAGCAGTAAGAAGTTAGGAAAACAAATTTCGTGTTTTCAAAATCGTTATAGTAGACGTTTAAGAGTAATTAATTATATGTTTACTCGTAAATAAAGTATTCGATTATGAAGTAATAAACTATAAATAAAATTTAATATTTCCAAATCCAAAAGTCAATTAAATCATTAACCATCTTACCATCTTGCCATAGTCCAAACACACTATGAAAAAAAGAAAAGTTGCAAAAATCTTGAACATTTTCAATTACTTTATCTTCCTACTTTCACATTCAAATAATATCTGTTGTTAATCAAATGAATGCTGTTGGTAGTTTTTTTAAATTTCTAAGCCTGCGTATTGGATTACAGAAATTTTATTAATTCAAGTTGACACAATGAACCAGTTCATTAGTTCATACGTCCTCAAGAGGGGTAGAGAGGGTTTTGAGGCATGTGGACAAGGGGGAGGGAAGGGTAAAGCCATTATTGACGTCCACTAATGATGGTATTTTTCAGTTTTTGTTTTTTTAAATTGAGTTTTAAAAAGTCAGTGAAAGGAGAAATGGACACCGGAAGAAATGTGTACACAGTCCTAAATGTACTTAAACTTTTAAAACCTTTGGAAAGTCGTGAATTGTGCCTAAATTTGTGTTAAACACCAATTTTATGCAGGAATTTTCCTTCGATGTCAGGAAATTTCCGTTAATTAGAAAAATGTGGAAAAATGTCGTGGAATTGGACGCGAGACTGGTGCTTGGAAATTTATAGAATGGGCCTTTGAATGTTCCAACACATTTTCTGGACACCCTACTTTTCAAATAAATTAATGACGTCTATGAGGAGGGGGGGGGAGAAGTATGAATTCCTGAAGTATGCATGGTAAAATATGATATCATCGTTTCACATTTCGAGTTATTGAAAGACAAACCATTGTGCATTGTTACGCTCACTATTGTCTGTGATGTTTCCGTTTTCAAGTATACATATTGAATTCTGAAATTACTAGCATATAAGTTTTATTTCTCTAAAAGTTTTACGTTTTCATAACAGACCGATGCATTTTTGCTTGAAAAAATTCGATATTGAGCATTTACTCGTATATATTAAATATCACCCACATTTAAAACTAGACAAAAACATAATGTAAAAAACTAATCTTTTAATTCCATTTGATGGGGGGAAAAAACATATTGATCAAATGAAGCATAATTTAAGTCTTTATTTTTTCCAAATTCAATTCTAAAAAATCAATAAACAGTTCATGAATAATGTATCTTACAATCATCATGTATAATTCGCCTAAGTTTACTTTTCTTTCCTCTCACAAATTTGTCGGTTGAGAAAATTGTATTATTTCTACCGCTGTTATTTTTACTGTATATATTTTTCACAATAGTTCAATAAATACGAAACAGAGGTTTTCTTACGACAACACTATCTTGAGAATAAAAAATCTTAAATAATTTATTCTTGCTTATACGAAATTCATGAAGCACTGATATTGTTCGACTGTATCGCACTTTTTCTCTTGAGAGGGGCTTTTGTTATTATATACTGTACTTTTCAAGTGATTATACAATACATCTAGGGTTGCAATTTAAGAAACCAACGAACTTGTTAAAAATGAAATTTTTCACAGCAGCAAGTTTTCTTGTTCCTTTTCAGACTGAGACTCTCCTCTTATTTTATTATTCTCATCATTTCCACAGATTATTTCGTCTCTTTCTGCACTCTCAAAAGCTGCCGCTTAAAAACTTGGCACAATTATGTTTCGTTTTATGCAAATGTTACCACATTCACATATACCGAGCATTGTAAAAGGATTGCGTCATGGCATGCACAAATAATAGCACATTGCAGTAATTTAGGATTTACATTGAACAATAGTGTAGGAACAAAAACTAATTATAAAATGTGCTCAAAATGTTCACCGGTGGCCTTTACACAAGCCCGGAGTCTAACGCGTCATTCTTTGATTGGCGAATCGATGATGCGCCGGTTGAGATAAATCCAAGTTTTCTTAATTCGTAGTTTCGAGTCTTCGATATTATTAATCTTCGATTTGTAAACCTTTTCCTGGAGAACTCCCCAAATTTTGTAATCCACTGGATTCAAGTCCGTATTGTTTGGTGGTCAGTGGTTGGATTCGATGACTGTGGCGTTCCCCGTTGCAGCGGCTCAATTTAACTGTTTCTCGAGCACGGTGAGCGGACTTGTTGAAAAATGAAAAAAATCTGAGATTTGTCGCATGTCTGGAACAAGTTTTTTATTCCTGCACTAATATTCTATGTAAGTGCCAAATTTAATTTAAATCGAAGCATTTTTCATGAAGTTGTGATTTTTGTATTGGGTTCTACTGTTTTATGACTCAGTGTATATAAGAAGCTCTTCAATTCAATTCAACTCAGTACTCTTCAGTCAGCAAATAAATGCCATGTGGTAGGAGGAAGGGGGGGCCTTCTGAAGCTCTTACAATTAATACACTGAATAACATGCTTGTTACAAGATGTTGCCATTAATTGTTATTTGACGTTGCTATTAGCCCAATGGCCATTGTGTGGTTGTTCACAGTTGAATTGTTACAATTGGTGATCATGGTCCCTGTATTGGAGCGACTGAGCTTCCTGTGCTTGGCCTTGTGAGCAATCCTCCAGAGCAAGCTCTTGAGAGACTTTCTGAAATTCTGACCACTGACACAGTACAGCAGGAAATTGATGGCGAAGTTGAGAATGTAACCTAACTGACACCACATATGTATGTTAATGTACTTTTCAGCTTCCTTATCTGACATGAAGTACACCATGAGTCGGATCACGTAACTTGGGGCATTGAGTCCGATGAACACGCTGGAAATGATCAGCAACATCTTTGTGATTTTCACCTGGTATTGAGTGTAGCAGCTACGTGATATCCCATGCTTGACAGCTCCAGAAGCCCCTTTACCAACTGTGGCATTGAGCTGCACTGCATAGGACATGTCCACACTGTTCGAATTACACTCATCACTGGGTACACTGACCATGGTCATGCGACGTCTCACATACTCGTAGTGCCAAATGGCCCTTACGATTTGAATGTTTAGCACTATAATGAGAATTACAGGTAAAACCATCGTGATGGCTGTGTCAACGATGTTAAGAATGCCCATGGTGTAGTGATATTCTAGTTTTAGCTTGCACTGGTATGTACCAGAGGTGTTTTCCGGTTCCAGACCTATGACAACAGGTATGTACAGATAGGACAGGGAAGCGAGACAGGCCAAAGACAACACAATGGCTTTAGCCCTCGCCACAGTGCAGACGACGGCCCTCCAAAGCGGATAACATGTAGCCACGAAACGTTCAACGGTGAAGATCACTATGAGCCAAGGGGACAGAAAACAGGACACGTAGGTGAGGTAGGTGATGAACTGACACAAAATGGGCTTGTTATAGGTGGGGATTCCTGCCTGGTCAAGCCACAGGGCGAACCAGGTCACCAGGAACACTGTGTCAGAAATCGATAACATTGTCAGGTAGTAACTGGCTGAAATGCGGCGGAGTTTGGTACATTGGAAAACTGCGATGGACAACAAGTTGCCAATGGTTCCCAGAATGACAATTGGAAAGGTACAGTACAAATTAATTATGGATATCAACGAGGGCTTCTCCTCTTCAATGAAAGTGCCATTGTAATATTCCATCAGCCTTGTCAAGGCCCAAATGGTGGCGTTAAATCCGTGTACCGTGCTGTCAAATTCAAATAAATCCATGGCAAATGGATTATCTTGATGACTTCCTGTTCAGAGCTTTATACCGAAAGTGCTCCTGAAGAACAAAAATTTGTACAGCAAGGTCAATAATGGAGAGATTAATATTTCTAATTTTTATACTATGAAATTTTAATCTCGTGGAGCGCTCAATTTGTGTCTTTCTCAAATAATTCAATTAGATGTTAAATGGTTTTGTCATCACGTTTTGGCATTTTAATAATTAAATGCTTGGAAGAGTCAAAATAGTATGCAGAAATATAATAGTTGGGGAGAGCATATGATTCCATTCCATCAAATAACAGTTGAGGGTGACATATTTCATCCTTTGGAATCCTGGTGAAAAACGAACCTGAAATGAGAAAAAATCAAATGAAATTTGTTATTCATTCATGTGATATCTCCATGTCGATTGTAGGGTTTCACATTGCAATGTTTTGGTCGATAACCGATTTTATAACACGTATGTTTATAAGGGAAATAACCTCCTTCTGCGGATATTTAAGCCTGACAATTCACCATTAAGTTTGTGGTTTTGCCCTATTACCATTAATCAGATTAATGAACTTCATTAATATCTGCCTAAAGGGCTAGTTTCCCAGTTTTATTCAGTCGCCATGGGAAAATGTGTAATAAATAAATGAAACGTACATTTGGTCATTGGAGGATTGTTATTGCTATGCCCTCGAAATCAATCTTGTAATTGGGTCCCATCTATCCATGGTTGTTATTGAATCATCTACACTGCAGTAAATAATGGTTGAAAATTGTTTACGAGTGCGAAAAAAAAATCAATACAAGTATTTTGAAACTTTACCACGTTTTCTGGAATATTTTAATTATACCCCGATTCAAAAATGTGATATTGTTGCGGCACACCGTTTGAAACACACATAGGGCCATTCAAAAATGGCGTCTTTAAGAGTGGGTAGGGGAAGAGGGTCTGCTGGCATGTGGACACAGTGGCAGGGGGATAGGAGGGGAAAAGCCATTATGGACGTCCACTAATGATGGTATTTTTCAGTTTTTGGATATTCTGAAAGTGGAAATGGACACTCGAAGAAATGTGTCCCCAGTCCCAAATGTACTTGAATTTTTAAAAAACCTCGGGAAAGTCGGGAATTATGCCTAAATTTGTTTTAAACACTAATATTATGCTGGAATTTCCTTCGAGGTCAGGACATTTCAGTTAATCAAAACAAATCTGGAAAAATGTCTTTGAATTGATAGCGAGACTGGTGCTTGGAAATTTATAGGATTGGTTCTTATATGTTTCAATACATTTTTTGGACACCCTACTTTTCAAAACTATTAAGGACGTCTATGAAGGGGGGGGGGAGAACTGGGCTAAAATGGACACCCTGTGGACAGGGGTAAAAGAGAGGGGTCAATTTTTGAAAGAATTTCGTGGAGGTCTTTTTTGATTGGCCCCTTAGGAATACGTGATATTAAAGCCATTTTTACCAGTGGTTTGTCGTTTATTTTGACTTCATCTTTCAGCAGCAGCTATCCCTAATTAAGCGTAGAAATATTTGGTTTTCAAATTTTCTGATGAAAGAACTAATTATTTTCAAAATCATACTCTTTTGCTCTTAAGGTTAATTCAGGCTATGAAAATCTGAATTTAAAATCAAAACACACGCTTAGCTCGTTGAACAGCCATGTTCTCATCCCTCATTTTTCTTTACAAACTTTAGTTGCATGGGTATTAGCCATTTAAGCTGTTTATGTTTTATTTATAGGTTCATGGAAAATTCCCATTCAAAGAACTTACAGTGCATGTATGGCGAAACACGGATAAATTATTTATAGGCCAACTTTCTTGCTTATGCTAGTCTTGTATCCCAGAAAACTATTCAATTTACCTTTGGAAGAAGCGAAATCTTTTTAAACTAAGCACAAAAACAGGAACTTTGATGTTTCTTCAACAAAGTATACTTAGAACCAAGTTTGAGAAAAATCAGTCGAGAAAGCGTATTTAAATTACGTTATAGTTTCTGCTGTTTTCGAAATCACTCTTTGGATAAATATTTCGACAGTTAATTTAAATGATGAATCACATTTCTAAACAAAATACTATTTAAGTCCTTTATTTATAGTGAAATGAAACTAAACATTTGTCTGAACATACGTGTGTTCATTCATGTGATGCCAGAAAACAAAATGCATGTTATGCAAATGATGAATTGGAACGGAAGTAATGATCGGCACAATGTTGTTTTTACTTAGACAAAATGTGAGAAAATGTAATCAATAATGGCCTAGTTTTTCAAAATTTTTCGTTTATGAGTACAGCGTTAAGAGCCTCTACAACAACTTTGGCAGTACTTTGAAGATAGTACAATACAAATCATTAGCGTAGTCTTGTTTTGTTTAATAAGCAGAAGACATAATTATAAATATATTGTTTAAACTTGCAAACTTGTAGAAAAATCAAGAAATTATAACATTAACAAATTACAAGACGCATTCAAGTGCTAGTTATTTCAAAAAATACATAATGCAAAAACATGAATAAATCACATTATCGAAGTATTAAAGTGAATTGGCACATGATAAGAATTAGTCAAGTAACGTATGACAATGTATATTTTATAATATATTTACTCGCTGAAGTATAAACATTAATTGTCTATTTCATTTACACACTACTTAAGTACATGGGCAGATTTTTTCATCTAGGTTCGATCTACTTCATCAAATTGTTTGGATTTTTTTTATAATTTTGGTGTACAGGGGGCCACAAACATACAACAAGTCATACATAAAGAATGGCTTCTATATATACCAGACAACGTATTAGTAGTCATGGTTTAAAGGTTTTCTATTTTTATAAAATATTAACTCCAGCATGATATGTATTAAATTAAGATTATATTGTAAAAATAGTCTTTAACGGAATTATCAAAGGCGGTCAAACATAACTCAAAAGGTATTGTAGAAATGTGCTGGGTGTGGCAGCACATATACTGTACACTATATTGATTGGCAAAGATGGTACTGGAATAGTAGCAATTAGAAGTAGATATAAGAAGAAGGGTGTGGGGGTAACAGAACGAAATATGGTTTCAGTGTCAACATTGGCGCTATTTTCATAACTGGAAATAGCCATGGGCGTTAGCCCTTATATGTGACGTTGGACTGGGAATTTGCACAGATTTCCACTTGACAATTATGACCACGGAAAAGTAGCTTAATTAAGTCCCTGTAGAGACCATTGTTCAAACTTTGAGAATGACCCGATTCTCATTAATAGAAAATTGCCGAAAGGTTGCCCAAACCCTTAGCGGCAAAGCCCTTTCTAATATCAATCGTGGCACATGTTTCAAAGAAAGTTGCATTCCCATTCGAAGTAGATGATTATGGATATAAAAAAAAACGTTTTAGAAGCCAGAAAAGTCTTAATACAGTGCATATCGATTTGGAAAGTGTGCACAGAATTTTGAAAAAATGATTAAATGTTAAAAACCTATTTCTATTTAGAAATAACATTTTCTATACTCTACATAGTCATAAAAGTTGCGAAGAAGTCTGATAATAAATCGGTTTACCATTTCACTCAATTTTTTAGGATGCCTAAACGATAACACATTTTTACTATATTTGCGTTTATGTTAATATACACTGTGAGTCATAAAAAAGTAAAACCAAATAAAGAAAATCAAAACTTCGTGAAAAATGCTTCGATTTAAATGAAATTTGGCACTTGCATAGAACAATAGTGTAGAAACCCAGAAAACTACAAAATTTGGGAAGTTCTCCGGTAAAAGGTTTACAAATCGAAGATTAATAATATCGAAGACTCGATACTACGAATTAAGAAAACTTGGCTTGAACTCGACCAGCGATATTCGTCAATCAAAGAATGGCGCGTTAGAATCCAGGCTTGTGTAAAGACCACCGGTGAACATTTTGAGCACATTTTATAATTCATTTTTGTTCCCATGTAATTGCCAAATTTCATTTAAATCGAAGTATTTTTCACGAAGTTGAGATTTGTTTTATTGAGTTCTACTTTTTTATGACTCACAATGTAGAATGACAGTCAGTAGGAAATTTGTATTTAGAATCATACGTGATTGATGTAAACTATATATATTTTTCAAATTTCATGTTAACATCTTAAATCGTTGTGCAAATTAACGGACATTTTTCAAACGTGTTAAATAATACCATTGCTGATTTATCAAGATATTTTAAACAGTTTTTATTTTTATTTAATCTCTTTTTGTTTGGCTGTGATTGTGTTTTAAAATTTCACTAATTGAAAGTGATAAGGTTATATACCACCTTAAATTGATTTTAGGTGTAGGCCTACAAAATTATTAAATTATGTAGAATGAAACGTGTGCCAAGGTACATTGACACACGCATTAATCTACATTGTATATTACTGAAATTGACAGGGTCCTAAACAGGAAGTGACTATTGAATATGACTATTCCACTCTTCCTTAAACATATCCAGTATGCGTGATTCTGCTAGTTTTCTCAGTGCGACAACTGCCTGATAATACATCTAGAAGCAGTAATTGTTCTTCATAAGTTATATAATTAAGTTATGTCTCCAGAGCCTATTATTCATAATTGCACGCTTGTTCTGTGGATATACCGGTTTTATATTAAAGTTGTCATGGTAACCCCAGTATAGTTCACCTGCCTAACTGAACAACATTTCCAACATGTCGTGTTAAAATGACAAACATCTGCAAGCAAGCAATCAAAAATGTTTGTCCTGATTGTTTACTTGAATTTTAGCCATTCAAAAATATGCACTTGCTTGTTTTCTATTATTTCCGCTTAAACAAATCCGACTATTTATTATTTATACGTGTATTTTACCCTTTTTCACGTAAAACAATGAATGCCACATTGATTAGTAATTTTATTTTATCAGAATTTGTTGAAATATTGGTTTCATGTGCTTTCAGGATCATTTGCCTGGTAACAAATACGAGGGGCGGTCAAAAAGTCTTGCATATTAGCTTATTATTCAAAAGCCAGATGACGTACAAAAAAACTGAAATAGCCATTTTAATGAGCAGAAAATTTGCTATTTTTCAATATAGGACTCGAGTTTTTTGACATGTTAATCCCAGCGTTTGAAGAGATTGTTTATATTCCTCTCGTAAAATGCGTTATGTTGCAGATATTGCCGAACCACAAGTTCCACATCATCATCTGTTTGGAATTTTTGACCGCTGAAGTGTTGCTTTATTTGCCACTATAAACTCCTAATATTTCACTATTAATTTCACTCGGTTTCATGCCTTGCAAAACTGAAAAACGAATTACACTTAGTTGTTCCTCTCGCGTGAATGCTTTCAAGCGCCATTTTGTTTTTGATAGTTTGTTGGAAATTCTGCATGAATTGTGGTGCCATGTATTGGCCTACAACCAGAATTTCCTGTTCTTTAAAAAGGTTATTTCAGTTTTTTTGTACGACATCTGGTTTTCGAATAATAAATGAATATGCAAGACTTTTTGACCGCCCCTCTTATAATCCTTTTAAATCATGTCAAGTCAACATTACAACTGTAGCCAACCTTTGTTCATCACATATTTTTGGTGCCTGACAAAGTTACATGTTTTATGGTAATTTTATAGTAGCCTATCGACTGTTTTCAAATTGTTTTAACGCCACATTACATATTCTTGTATTTGCGTGCATAGTATAGAATGTAAGCCGATTTGCATACATTAAATGT
>JAQGAE010000794.1:0-29659 GCA_034696685.1 Julus scandinavius | reverse complement strand
CCCCATTATATTTTTTAATGCCCTCTTGGTTGGTTGGGTAGAGTTTATAGGTCCAAAGACTGATAAGGTCATAGAGGACCCAAAACATTGGCGGGGAATAGAATTCCATAGTCTGTATATGCACACATCGAATAAAGAAAGAGGAAATAGAAATAGTATACGCTATGTCAGGAAATTAATAATTTAAATCTTGGAAAATCTTTAAATATAATTATGAGCCGTGGTCACACAACTAATTTTAAACGATTTGCAAAAACATCGTTTGAAATGGGGGGGCAGTTATGAAGAAATTGTGATGCGTACATGCAAATTTGAATAGATTTTATTTAAATCCTTTTTTTTTTTAATCGGCTAAAATTAATCGCGTGACCATATCAAAACATCTAATAGTGGCGCCATCAATGAATAGAATTCGCCAACTTATTTAAGAATCTAAATTTTCGGAAAAAGGCGGGAAAGCATGTATAAAAAATTCCCCGTAAATATTTCTCAGACAAATTAACGTCAAAAATATCGGCTGCTGCGGTTGAAACGTGGAATGATCAACTCAAGAAGGCCAAATTAGATTAAGAAAAACGATTTTTAGAATAAGTAAAAACAAAAAGAAAGTTACGAAAAATGCATTAGCATCAATAAGGCGCCGCAGCTGCTCGTCAGGAGGCGATACCCATCGGCTGTGCTTAACTTGCCCCAGATGTACCTTTAATTTTCGCCAATAAAAACAATTGCAAATAGCGTCAGATGCTCGATTAAAATAGCGCGAATTGACAATTCGGAAAAATGCATTTTAATAAATAAATTTCTTTCGGAAAAATCCGGTTTTCCTAACGTTCTAGGCGCACTTTACTGACGCAGTCGTTGTAAATGGTGGCGAGGGATGGATGACTGACAATTCGCAGGCTAAAAATATCTTTGAAATTTCGGGATAAAAAAAAATTGGGTTTCTGGGCCGCATTAGCGTCGATTTCACCATGAAACCCGTACGCATTTAACCAATTAATCCGCTTAAAAAAAATTCGCAAAACATGGCCAAAATTCCGAGTGTTTTCCGGGACATGTATTACAGTCCTTATCGACAACGAGATATTCGACATGAATTATACAAATCGACCAAAGGTAAAAAAAAAATGCTACGAAAATTACTCCGAATCTAAACTGGAGTATGATTCGGGGATTATTAGTTAATTAATATTTCGTATCGAAAGGGTTGATTGTATTGCTTTATAAATATCCCACATTGTGTGTTACATAGTTCTCGTCCGCATTGAGAAAGTTAAAAAAATGCCTTCCCAATCCTTTGCTAAGTTTTCATATGCTATATGAAAATAATAAATTTTCCCATTCGAAGTTTGTTGCAGGATATTAAAATTCCTTTCATGAAAGACTGTGCTTAAAATTGAACTTTGGGCGTTGAGATCTAGTCAAAAGAAAGGAGATGAAATATTGAACAAACTGAATTTGTTCCACACTATGATAATTACATAAAAAAAACTGACTGGCGGCTCCCGTCTTCTTGTTTAGAATAAAACATCAAGACTCGCGATGCTTGCGACTAAAGAAAGGAGTTGCTAGATTTATTTACCGAGAGTCGTAGTTCCTATGCTCACATTACTCCTAATTTTAAAATGTGTTCGTCAGATAGACTTTTTCAAGCATAATAAAGATTTAAGTTATGTGTCAGTTCAGTCTTGGTTCAGTGTCAAACCTGTAGAAAACGCTGCGTGAAATATTTCAGTAACGTTCGCTTCTTCACCAGTTTTGACACTAACGATATACCAATACGCTCGGCTTAAAAACATGAACAATTAAAAAAATGTCTCTACGGGGTGTTGGCCGGTGGACCATCGCCACAGGTTGGAACACCTTATCGAGCCAATATGACAATCCTAATATCAGGGCTTTGCCTAAATCTCAATTACAGAGAGCCTGGACTTTGTGCAAAGATTAAAACTACTGCAGAAGCTACCAGTCCACCAAGGATGCGTAAGTATGGCTTGAAACTCTGCTTAAGAGCTTGTTACACACTCCAAAAATAAATTGCTAATATCGGTACATCACAAAAAATACTGATGTATGAATTACTCTAATAAAACTCATTCATGAAATTCATCCATTTTGTGTTCTAACATCACATTAATTATAAGTAGAATTTTTGAAAGATTTCTATGAATTGCAAAAGCCACGCTTACCGAATTCGTACCTCGTTACTACAGGTCAACACGATTTGTTGGAACGACACGGGAGAGTACATCTTGTCTGGTTCGGACGACCAACAGTTATGCATCACCAGCGGCAGCTCTTATAAAGTGAGTAGTCCACGTTGGTACTTGTTGGGGTAATCGAGGACGTAACTCCAAATGTACTTCAAAGTCATTAGATCTGCAAGTGCAAACACGATCAGTTATTATCTAATGATTCACGTTCAAGCATTTTAATTGTAGAACATCATGTCAATGCGGACGCGGCATCGGGCAAATATTTTTTCTGCTAAATTTCTGCCAAACACAAACGACCGAAAGGTAACTGGATAAATGTTTTCCATATGGCGTGTGATTCATACGATTTACATAGCCATTTTTATCAACTTAGATCATATCGTGTTCTGGGGACGGATTAATCATTTATACCGAATTAGACCGACCGGACGACAGTTTCAAAAATTGCTTCAGCTGCCACGTAGGAACAGCATACAAGGTAAGATTGTACTAGTAAGGCTTTATGGGGACTCAGCCCATCTTACCCATAGATTTGGTTAGTATGTGTGGTATAGTTACCTTCACGTGAATGTGCAGGTAAGATTCGCATCAATCTTATAGTTTAATATATTTGTGGAAATTCTACTCACCGAGGTTGCGTCCTTTGATCGTTTGCAGATCGTTACGGTTCCCAATGATCCTAACACGTTCCTGTCGTGTGGCGAAGACGGTACCGTGAGGTGGTTCGACCTTCGCACCAAAACACACTGCAGCGTGGAAGACTGCAAAGAGGTAATCGAGTGTGAACGGTTTGAGGGACATGGTGGGGAAGGAACACATTTGCTAAAGTGCATGTTTACCATCATCGCAGGATACCTTAATCAACTGCCAGCGTCCCGTCACAGCTTTGGCCGTGGATCCCATCTTCCCTTACCAGTTGGCCATCGGTTGCTGCGACAGTTCGGTGCGCATCTACGACCGCCGCATGCTCGGCACGCAGGCCACAGGAAACTTCACGGCGCAGAGCTATCAGGGGCTGGTGACCAAGTTCACCGTGCCAGAGTTTGAGGGAAAGTCACACCGCATCACGTCCTTGGTGTACAGCTCAGACAGTAAGGAAGTCTTGGTCAGCTATTCGTCGGAATACCTCTATCTGTTCAGAATCAAGGTGAAACTTCAGTGTGGATCTTGATATTTCCCGCGTTTTAGTTGAAAATAAATATTGCAACGGATTCCGTAAATATCTTTGTAGGGAGATGAGACGACGCCAAGCACAATATTCAGTGCTGGGATGGGTGATAGGAATGGCAAGAAGGATGGTCTGGCACCACCCCCACCCATGAAGAGACTGCGGCTGAGAGGAGACTGGTCGGACACTGGACCAGATGCACGCCCAGAACGGGAACTCAGGGGTGGGTTTCATTCTGGAAACACAGATTTCTATGATAAAAACAGTAATCACCTCCAACATTTGGAACTTGAAAACATATTGTTTATCGTCCCGCAGATGCCGGTCAGCAACGTTCCCTCCACGCCAACCTGATGCACCACGTATCTGACGTATTGACTCGCATGATCAACGATCCTGCACGGCAAAACCGATCGTCGAACTTGTCTCCTCGCGCTCGAAGCGTGGTAAGGGTGGCCCGAGAAATGGCAGCAGCGAGCAACAACAGCACTGCGCCCTCGGCAGAAGCTCCCGATCTGATTTCGGTCCGTTCAATCGATGTGATAAGCTTACTTCCGAGGCCCTCCAGTCCCGGACTGGTTCCGAGCGACGATGGACTTTTGAACGAGCAAACCGCGCAGCCAGAGCTAGCGAACGCGTGTGCTGGCCAATCTCTGGAAGACTCCTCGGCCGAAGTGCCTAACCCAAATGTGTGCAGCTCGAGCAACGACTGCGGAGATGTGTGTACAGAGACCGAATCTTCCGAAGTCGAACGTGAAGGACCGGATGCATCGGACGAGGAAATGGCGCTGGCGGAGGATCAGAATCCGTCCATCACATCTGATGCGCCCGATGAAACCCTGCAATCGCAACCTGAAAGCACAAATAGCGAGTTCCAATCGAGCTCCCACACAGACTGCGCAACGAGTAGCAATACTCAAATGGTATACTATGCCAATCTTTGGTGGGGAATCTGGGAGAACAAAATTATCCTCTAGACGGCAAATGTCCAAGAGTCTGATAAGTTTTTAAGTAATTGAAGTCACTGCCAACAATGCAGGTGCTCTGTTGATGACAAATGGCTAATTTTATCTGTTATAACATCTCAGAATGGGTCGGCTGCAAAATCATTATTATGACATTTTAACTTGCCAGTTAGCCTCTAGTTGTCATAGTAATGTAACACATGCCCACTAACCTGTGTATTTGTGTTTAAAGGTTGACAACAGTCTAGGCGAATCATCGACATCTCGGGATCCTGAAGACGATTCTGAAGATGATCAAATTGCTGCAGGTAAACTGCCTTCATTGTTAAATTTTGGATCATTTAGATTAGATGGCAGGGGAAACCACCAAAGTAATTCAGCTAAGTTTATTTTAAATTTATGAAAAATTTTCAGTTGGCCTAGGCTATTTTGAAATTCGATACCAAATTGGCTTTAAACTTTTCTGTCAGGTGGGTTCCCCCGAACATGTTCCGATTCCCTGCTATCCTTTCCTTTTATTGATTTTCCCTTCTCAAAAACTCAAGGCAGCACACAAATGAGGGTTCGGAAAATTGGGATCAGCGGTCCTTCGACGTGGGTCGCAACCACTTCCACGCCGACGGCTGCAGACTGTGACGAGGCAGAGAATTCTGATGACGGAGGCGATAACAGCGACACCAGCTCGGAGTCCGAATTGCCAGAGATAGAGCCGGTACCAGAGCCGCAAAACAGACCGAGGTGATTACTTGATTTAACCGTGGACCTCTTCCTCATGAGTACTTGCCTTAAACTTGGATTTCTTTCTTGTACTCCAGGAGCGCGAGTCCTTTCGATATCCTGCGCAGCATGGACGAAGCTCTTAGAAGACAAGAAGAAGAGCGTGAAAGGGAGGACAAATTCCTACTGCATTTGCCACAGCCAATTCTTCTGCAGAAGTTCACTGGCCATCGCAATGCAAGGACGATGGTCAGTAAATTGTGCCTACAAAAAATGGGGGGAATATAAACATATCAATATTTACAAAATCCTCATAGCAAAAACCACATCACATTATCTTTCGGGCATCAAGTCACAAACTTACTTTGATTTGATGCAGATAAAAGAAGCCAATTTCTGGGGCGAAAACTACGTCATGAGTGGCTCCGATTGCGGTCACGTGTTCATCTGGAATCGCCACACGGCCGAACTAGTCATGATCATGGAGGCTGACCACCATGTGGTCAACTGCCTACAACCGCATCCGTACGATCCGGGTAAGAAGTCCTCATTCATTTACACACTAAATGCTGATAGCGTCTGCTACGCAAAACCTAAGAAACCGTCGAGTCGTTGCTTGCTTACTTTTTTCAACAGTTTTGGCGACCAGTGGCATCGATTACGACATCAAACTGTGGGCCCCTGGGAACGAAGAGCCCAACTTTGAGGAGAAAACTGCCGTTGAAGTAAGTGCTGTACTATGCAACACTACAGAAAATGTTTGTAGGATCTTTGCTTTCCCGTTTTTCTGATATATTTTGTTGTTATTAGATCATGGGCCGCAACGAAGTTATGTTGGAGGAAACACGAGACACAATCACGGTTCCAGCATCCTTCATGATTCGCATGCTGGCATCGTTCAATCACTTAAGACAGGGTAACTCCCTTCGGATTCACCCCTAAGAGCTGCGTTTTGTGAAAAATAGTTTAAAAAACGCTTTTGTTCTTAGGTGGAATTTTCGCCAGATGGCGGCAAACGTTAAGACGGGAGCCTCAGCCAGGCGAAGATTAAAGGATATGTTGGTGTTGTTTTTTTATACTCCGTTATTCAGCCGAGTGTTTTCCTTTCAGTTACGCAGTGGGGGAAAAAGAAGGTTGCAAAATAATTTAATACGAACTTCTTTGAGGTGATTGCGATTTCCACAAACCAAAAGACAGATTCGAGTGTGTGAAACATTTGTACATTGCAAGAATGACTGGAGTAGTTGTTAGTAGTGAAGTTCAAGTTACGGTCATGTATTGCATGCGGTTGGAGGTCTTATCGATTCAAAGATGTATGCAAAGTGTAATGTCGACAGTACAATAAAAGGATACGGTTTTTGCACGTGTTACTTTCTGGTGATTTTGTATTCGTCCCTGTTGCTAAACTTTTCTGCTCTAAGGATGCATATAACGGAGGAAAAAAAAAACCCATTGACTTCTTGGATAACATACAATCTTGTCGGGTGTGGACTTAACATCTCTGAGAAGAAAATATTAAAATTATTCAGCCAAGACAGCCAGTTAGCACTCTTGTTAAACTATTTATTTTGTTTCATTGAAAATCTAAGAATTTCACAACGCTGCAGATAAAATTGAAAAATATGTGCAACAACGATAGATGGACAGCACCAGGTTTTGCCCATCCGTGCATATCAAAACTGATGCAATTTTAAACATTTTACCTTCTTTTTTGTATCTTCCACTGCATGGAAACTTAAGAGGAATTAAAAACTTCTTGAATAACTTGTAAAAATAGTTAAGATCCATGCTTATTTCTTAAAACAGTCATTGAGCAAATACTTGCAATGGTAAGATTATCATTGTGACTGATTTTTTTTAAAGTTTCCAAACCACAAATTTCCAGGCATAACTTTTGAAATTTTATCATTTCAAGTATTTGCTTAACGGCCGCCTGAATTCCTAGTATAATCTATAGATATTTTGCAATTGAGTGGAAATTCTTAAATGAAACTTACAATTGCACATACCCTATTTTGGGCACATGTTGATCTTTCAAAACCCTGCAAATTGGGCATGCAAAGGCCCTCTAGTTCACACATATACAGACTCTTCAAAACCCTGCAAGTACCTGATAATTATGCGTACTTACAACGTTTATTCCAGTTTGGCCAACTTTGACTGGGATTATAATTTAAGGGATGGCATATTGACCTCTTTTCATTCCCCCCGAGTAATACACAGCCATCACTATGTGGATCAAAATGTGGGAGCACTGTGATCCACCGCGTCTGAAAACTATTAAACGGACATCAAAGCTTAAAAATAATTGGCAAAACCTACCCTTAGCTAGATGGGCGTAAAAAGCCTCCTCCATGAAGCAGAAAAACCTGGTTTGCTCTTATGTAAATTATGACTAGATCCTTTTGATCCTGCTTGGAATGTGTCTAATAATAGATTTGATATTTCCCCATAAAGAGGGATCATATTAAATAACTTGTACAATGGTGGCCATTATCAACTTAACTTCCTACAAACATTATGCATGTGTAAAAAGTTTTTTAAGATGTAGAAATATTTTCACTGCAAGTTTCCTCGGTGGAGGAAATTGTAAATCTGCGAGATCTTGATTATTTCCGTACTTAAGCCTTTTTTATATATATTAAAAAAACTAGTACGATTTAAAGTTCTTGGTTAAAACTTCGGTAATTACAAATTGCCTTTCCGGGTCGCTTAACCTCACCTTAAACGCTAATTTCTAGGTGTAAAATGGGTTGAACGGAAGACGGAATCGAGGTGATCTTCGGGACTCTTGAATCACTTTAGTTTGGCACGGGAGGCAGCGGCTCCAAAAAGTCCAGTTCCAGCAGCTGCTGGATGTAAGCGGCGGGTTCTACCGCGGCTCCGTTGTTCTGGACAGGATTAGGATACTGCGGCTGCTTCGTCGCGCCGCCCATATTCGAAACGGTCAAGAAGAAAGCCTGCAGGTCGCTCAAGGCACTGATCTGGCGCATGGTCAGCAGCGGTCGTCCTGGACGAAGCAGTAACTGCTCACGTTTAGGATCCTTAAACAATGCGACAGTTAGCACCTGGGGTTGGCTTGTTAAGCTATTAGAGTGCTCCGAAGGAGAACATTTTTGAGGCGATAATAGTTTGATTTTGGCCTTAAACATTGGCTTCACCTTAGATAAAAATGATTTCTCGTTACGAGCAATCAATCCAATTACCTTGCTTATCATGCGATTTGCCAGACGAACCACATGTGGCACAAAATCCGAATCACGCAGCTTTGAAATTTCTTCATTCGTGGATTCCTCATTGTTGGAAGCGTCCAGATTGGGCCTACCCACAAAGGCCCAGCTGTACCTGTATGCCAAAAATAAATAAATAAAATGTCAAGAAAAATACAACTTTCCATGTTTGCCACGTCCTTCTCTATGTTCAAAGCATGTCCTTTTAAACGAGTTTAATTTGTATAGGCCCTTTTATGAGATTTACAAAGCCTACTTCTTGAAAAACTTAAATTTTGAAGTTTTAAAACTCAAATTATAGATCATGTCCCTTTCAAAAACTGAACACGCACTCGTCGTATACATTATATTGCCAGACATTAAATTCCTCATCCTTTGATCGGTAAAAACCCATAACAAAAAAGTGTGAATCGTCGTGCAAATATACACTTACATCTGAAACTGCGGCAGTCTATCTGCAGGTAAACAAAGCGCCAAATCCAGGAGCTTGCATACAGCCAAGTAGAGCTGCAGCCAGGCGGGATGACTGTGAGCGTTGAGGCCGTTACCGGCACTCACCACCCAAGAGGACTCGAGGGTGGACAACCGCCTCAAGTGGTTTCTAGGCACAACAAAACGCAATGAGTCTTGCACCGAATCGTCGATCGAATACTACTATGTCAACATGACAGTCCCACCAAATTGCACGAACTCCCGCAAAATTCAACATTCTCCCTCTCCCCCACCCCTCGAGTTAAGACTTAAAAGCATGTGCTTGTAAAATACCCGTAAAATGAACCTTTCGGACTTAAACGAGGTAAAATTTCGTGAAATTTACAATATCAACGGCAACATTCGCCAATTCGAAAAGAACAAAATAGAGAAAGAAAAGCAAAATAGAAAACCCTGTAATTTCACCAGTGTTAATAGGTGCGTGATGACGCGAGCGGTTAACGAAATAACACCGTTGACGTAAAGAAGAATACCTCCACCACCGAACAAAAAGCACAACCACCGCTGCTACTAAAACAAGCTTGCAAAACCGGGTTAAAATGGAAAAAGGATTTGTTTTGTACCTGGACACTGGCCTGCTCCGACAAGAGTTATTACAAAAGGTGGGCGAAGGCAACAACGGCACACATACATGGAAAAGAAATTAGGAAAGACGGTGAAAAAGAAATGCTCTTGTTCGGGGAAAGGGCAAAGATTATTTCAAAATCAAGGCGAAAATTAAAAAATTGCATTCGCACGAAATTAAGGCAATCGACTACATTCCCAGAGTTAATCGCTGCTTGTTTCGGTGAAAAATTCTGTTAAGACTTCCGTGATTCTGTGCAAATTATGTGTTTGTTGCGCACGCGTGTCGGAAGTTAGTTTGCAGAAATTGCGCACCAAAGCAGCTTTTGCATAAAACGTGATGGTATAATTAAAAGCTATCCCTTCTGTACCTGAATTCTTCCGTGTCTCTACACAATTCTTGTTCGATCTGAAGAAAAACTTGGACCTTTAAACAGAAAAAGAAGAACAGGAATTAGATTAGCACCGTTTCACGGCATTTTTTTATACTTTCTGTTATCCCACATCATACTTAAAAGTAAGAAATTCAATCTTTTTTTCTCTTTACATAGTCTAACTCTCTTTACAAAGAGTACGAGACGAAAGTTGCGAGCAAGGATTACATCATCATCTAAATGCATGCTGCCGTTAACAAAAGCATGAAATTTGGTACAGTCAAAGCTCCTTATTCATGGTTTGAACATTCGTGGGGAAAAAAAATGCTAGCACGAAAAAGATGACTAATTTAAAAAAGCTTGGAGAAAAATTATGAATGGCTAATGAACTTTGTAACTTCGTCATAAAAATTCGTCCATCTATGAGATTCTATGGAAGCCTTATTGGCCATTTCTTTTAAATGTACTTTTTGAGATTGTTATCACAAAAACCCATATTAGAAGCGAAATTGCGATTATGCATAATTGACCATCTTACCATCTCCGTAATGATGATCGGCCAAAGCGACGTGATGTGTTGAGGAGACATCCGCAACAGGAGTACTCGGAAACAAAGGAAGACCTGGGTTTGAACGGAAGGTACTTGGGGAAGTCGCATGCACTCGGAAAGACGCTCTAAGAAAAGCGAAATAAAACGCAAAAAAAAAATGTTTGTAGTCCAGTTTGTAGCAGATTGCGCCTTAATCACTTTCCGAAATCGATTACTGTCATTCCCTCAGATAAAAACGAAACCACCACGGAATCGTTTTGGCCAAATTTAGATCTCTTCACAGACCTCCATCCCCTCTGGTGAGGAGAAGAAGGCAAAATATGCGAGCAAGGATTGAATCATCATCGGGAAATGAGAAACTGAGTCCAAAATATTTCATCCTAAGCACGAGTTGCATTGCAACGACTCCTCCATCTTGAAAATTATTTTAAAAAAATTTTCCTTAAAGTATAGCGCCTACTAAAAAAAGTTTCCCAACCTTGAATATCCGGCATTGCACTTTGGTATTGGTCGATTTCGCTGCAGAAAATCACAAACGCGAGGCGTTTCAAAAGCTGGGCTCTTTGTTCGTATTCTTGCTCTTTGCTGCTGAATAAATTTAAACCTCCCGACTGTGTGATGGAAACGCGGGCTATAAAATCGAAAGTGGGGAATTAAATTACAATTCAAATAAAATAAGTTGAAAATTACCAGAATTGGATTAGTTCCAAAGCATATAGACGAGACTCACCCATGAGATCAGTAAATGTGGTCTTGTCGTGCGTCATGAGATTGTCGATGATCGTTCTCCAGGATCGCAGGCATCCGGCGTCCATTTGAAAGAACGGAGCGTCCAGAAGAAGGTCGAACACATCCTTGCGCCACGCTTTGCGCGTGTACTGGTAACCGCTGA
The DNA here is from genome assembly GCA_034696685.1 of Julus scandinavius. Classification (NCBI taxonomy): domain Eukaryota; kingdom Metazoa; phylum Arthropoda; class Diplopoda; order Julida; family Julidae; genus Julus; species Julus scandinavius. The sequence continues at coordinate 18,491 of JAQGAE010000794.1, read as the reverse complement.
GATCGGCGAGGAGCTGAGAGCAGGCACGAAAGCTGGGCACGTTGTGTGAATGATGATTGCGCAGGTAAGGCGTCACGTTGTACATCAGATTAGTGAGCAGGGGAATGGCTTTCTCCTTCTCGTCGCTTAGATAAACCACGTCCAGAAGAGAGGCTAACAGCTATTCAAAGCAAATTAAGGCGACAAAAACAACCCATGTTGAACTATAGCCATAAATTCGTTGGTCTCAAAGACAGGTACATTTTTTTAAAATCTATTAGCTGCTAAATTTAAAGAAAGACTGTTCGAGTTTGAACAGAAGGTACTCGGCAAAGTAAGCTGGAATTGGGAAAGCAATTATTATTTCCAAAATCAATTCTTTTTCCTGATATTCCCAGGTTTTCCCAGCTTAAGCGAACCCTGATACAATCGTACATAAATCACCGATTACGAACATTCCCTCAGATAGAAACGAAACCACCACGGCAACGTTTTTGGCCACAATCAGTTCTCTTCACAGACCTCTATAACCTCTTGCGAGGAAACGGAAGCAAAATATGCGAGCAAGGATTGAATCATCATTGGGAATTAAGAGATCCGATGGACAAAGTGCACGTTGTCTTGCAAGGTCCAAAAAAATGTTCCAGCGTTTTTTTGTTGTTTTTTTCAGATTGTTTTTAACCTTGTTTCAAATGATTGTATCAGAGCAGCAACATAGGTTGCATAATGCGACAAAAGGGATATTAGCTAGTCTCAAAAACACCTAGTTGCTTACTTCTGCTAGAAGAGACAGCGACTGCACACTGTAGTTAGCCGTAGCAGTGATGAATCCATTGCTCATGATGTTCGTTTTGAAGTTTGAATCACTCTTGCTGGTCAACCGAGGAGAAGTCGATGCAGATAAATGCTCATCTAAGGAGATAAATGTGGAAAAAATCGTTTCATCAAAATTTACATAAACGGCATCAATTAAAACTTGATCACAGAAAAACCAGAGACTAACCGGCAAGGCCAGAATCGATTTCCTCCAGCTGTGCCTGAGGACCAGGCTTGACCGCGACGTTACGCCTCAACCATGTTGTCTGCTCCAGAGAAGCCGCAGCCACGGCACCGCAAGCTTCCACTAACTTTTGCGTTAAATCCTATGATATCACATATTCAATATTTTTCAGATGTCACAGACACACACAGTCTATACTTGTGATATAGAAAGCTTTATCTCTAATTTAGATAAGGACCTTTACAGATCGAAAACCATTAATACAAGGAGCTACTTTCAGAATTTGAACTACAGTATTTCGCTAAAGGTTTCGATAACTCTCCCCAAAAATTACATTCAAAACATCTTGCGAAACCTATTGGTCAAAACAACGTACCTGCAAGTCCTTTTGGTCTTTCCGGTCTTCGAGGACTGGCGACCTCTGGACAAACTCGTTTAGAATTCTAACGGAGAAAATATTGAATTTATTACAATTTGCAGATTTGGGGCCGATAAAGGTTATCAGAGGTGCCGAGATCAAGCCCTTGCGTTTTCTAATAAGTTGCATGAGATCACAGAACTTGCACAACACTCACCCCAATAGGATAAAAAGCGCAGGTGGATTCAAATTCGTCAACTGCATGCCATCCTTGATTAGCGAGTGCAACGAAGACCACGCCTCGATCAGTTGTGGAGCTGGAATCGCTTGGACGTAGGCGTAGAAAAATTGCAAAAGGGTCACCTCGAAGGGAAATTTATTCTGATTTGGAAAAACAAAAACAATGGTGGAAGCCAATTTTTAGTAAATGTAAATGCCACAAAGACAACATAGGTGAGAGAAAGGATAATCTCTTCAGTCTTTATTTACCTTTGTCTTATTGGAGATGATTGGTGGCTGCTTCAAAACCTGCCGCACCAACGTCACCAACATGTGAACCTTTATAACTTTAATAGCGCGAATCAGTTCCACTAACACCAACTGCTCATCGGACCACACGGGGAGGACCTGAATATCATGTCAAATGTGTTTATTACGTTATACGAGATTCATGCATTGTCTATCCACCCACCTGTCGGATTTGCGGTTTCTTTTTTTCATTCCAGACAATGGCGATTGTGGCAAGAAAATTAATTCCGTGGTGATGCGACAGTGGACTAAGCAATCCCAAAATGAGATCTTTGATAACCTGGAAGGGGGAGAAAGAAAGCAATTGGTCAAAAAATTGGAATGATTTATCGCCTAGAGTAGGGTGGTTAAACTTTTCATACCCAAAGGGCCATAAGGGGATTTTAACACAGTAAATTCGGGCCACACGCTCTAATTTCAACATTTAACGATTACAGAACGGATAAGTTTTTCCATAAATAAAAGCTTACGTATATTTTTCTTGAATATTGCCGCAGGAGACCAAAAAATGTTTTGGGGGCTGCGTGTTGGCCCACCTTGATCTAAATCCCAAACAAAGTTTCTGTTCAACTCACCTTAGGCGTCCCCATGACCCACGCTGCCTGCAGCGGTCCCAATGTCTCCGAATAACTGACAGCCTGCCACAGAGACGTGAGACTGGAAACCAACCGTGGTAATTTGCCTAAGACGTTGTGTCTTGCCACCGTAAGTGGGTCGGCACGCTGCGAGGCTTCCCCTCCTTTACCGAGCTCCTTCTGGATGGCAGATGGCACGAACACGTTGATGAGATTACTGATCATCTGGGTGGCATTCGGACCAGACATCATGGAGGTACCAGTCATTGAGCTCATCGGATGTCCGGAGACGGTGGACACCAAGGAGCTGTTGTCCAAGAGGCAATAGTGGCAGAGTGTGGTCAATCCTTCTAGGTGCAGAATGACGTGATCCACCGGCACCTTACGACCCTTGGATTGACTCAGAGGAGGAACGTTCGTCACGTTAGAAAGCGATGAAGACCTTGGCCTGCAAATTCGGTAATGTATTTGAACTTAACAATGCCAAAAAAAAGCCTACATTCCAGCAATTTAAAAAGAATTTTTCACACCTGCTGTCGTATAAAGTAGATAAGCCCTCCAGATTATGGCAAAGCTGAGAAACAGCAGTGACCACGATGGTAGACGTGGCTTTCCCTAAATAAAGGGAAAAAATCCGATCTAAATCGCTGTAGGAATTATTTTTATTGAGAAAAAAATGAATCCATGACTTACGGAGAAATGGCAGAGCACAAGAAATCAAGCCGAGCCAATGCCTATGTAATAAACTAGTGTAGGGTTGTTTGAGAGCCGTAGAAACAGCAGTGAGGAAAATTGGCTGACATGGTATGAGAACTCCTAAAGACCAATGACAAAAGTCCATCTTATTGGCAAGAATTGCAAAAGCTGTGACCACGCAAGAAATCGTCAGATTCCAAAAGTTGTGAATTACCAGGTTGGTAGCGTAGTGCCGAAGGCTTACTGGACTTATCTGCCGCCGCCGCCAAATTTGCAGCGGCAGCCTCGGCCTGCACATCTGCATCCGTCTTGTGGTTGGCCAGCTGGTCTTCCAGGATGATGAGCACAAGGAGCAGCCGCAGCATTCCAATCTGAAACGTCTCCTGGTAGTCCCAGCAGCGGGACTTCTCAGCGTCCGGTGTGCCGGCGGGTCGTGCCTCCCCAAACCGCATGGTCTCGTTGAATCGGATGATGGCCTCTGTGAACGTCTCCGCGGCTCCATTCCTCTGCTGGTCGAGGAGGAAGACGCCGGAGAGGACGCAGTGCAGGATGGTCTTCTGCACTTTGCACTTGTCGAGTGTGCTGGCGATGTACGAGGCAAAGCCCTTGGCGCTGTCCCGCACCACACTGGCCACCTCTGCTAGCAGTATAGTGAGCACGTCAACAGAGAGCAGCTGCACCTCCCAGTTGTTGGCCAGATCATCCTCTGAGATGCGCATGTGCGACAGGTTGGGGTAGTAGCTGCGTGTGTAGTAAAGGCACAACGAGATAGCGATCTCCAGAAACATGCTGCTGCGGAACGCCGTCACCGAGTCGCTGCTCAGCTCGCCTGCAAAGCTCTTACCGAAGACAGCCTTGCGGTGCCTGGCCAGCAGCCCGTAGAGGTACGACTGCCGCGGGCTGCGACTACTGCCGATGCTGGTGGTGGCCATGGAACAGACGGCGAGCCGCGGATTCGCCTGCAGAATGGCTTTCAGCGTGGACAGCGCATACAGCACACGCCCAGAGTCATAGCACTGTGTATACAGCAACAGGTAGGTGTGGAGCGGGTGCACGCTCACGTCCTTTAGGCCCTCCCAGCTGCTCTGGGAGTCGGAGAAAGAGGACTGCTCTCGCTTTTCCTGAGTTTCCATTTGCGGATCCTCGTCGACGTCGTCCCCGCTACTTCCTCCTCCGGCTTCGCCTGTCACAATATCCAGGAGCTCGTCTAGTAGGGAGGCAACGATTTCCCGGGGCTGGGGCTCCTCTGGAGTGGATGCAGCATTGGGACCATTGCCCCCACTGCTCGAGGATTTCACGGAAGCGTTCTCAAAATCGTCGAAGCTGCAGGAGTTGCGTAACGCGGCGACGTCAATGCGATGCGCCTGATCTACACATGCCGTAGGGTTAGGTGACGTCGCAACGGTGCCATTCTGACAACCTTCCGGAAACGAAAACGACGAAGCGGCAAAGGGATTTATGCATACCGAGATTGGTTCGCTGACGGTCCGTTCCAGACTGGAGGGAAGGTCGAAGTCACGCAGTGGCGAGTTGGCAGTGACGACCTGCCCAGAGTCTGTACCAGCTATGGAAGTCAGGGCAAAAACGCGCCTGGATGCGGTGGAAGGGGACATCGGTTGAGGATCCATCGACAAACTGAGTTGCTTTTTGTTGCTCACGTGATATATAACGCGCCCTTCCACACTGCTTATGGCAAATACTTTTGACTCCTTTTCGCTTATTCTCTTGTCCACGGCAGCTGCCGCAGCCATGGTGTCGCGGTCATCTCGATCTGCAGGTGCGTGGATATTGACGTGCATCACGGACACACGCGACGTGTCCGGGTGCAGTAAAATGATGAGGATTGGCTCAAGGATGGCACCCACATCACCTCGCTGCAGCGAGTGGTTCAGCCAGGACGATACCTCGGCACGTTGTGGCCCATAAGGTTTGAGGAGACAGTTCAGCATGACAAGTAAGGAGCGGTCGAGAAGACGCACCTTTCCCGTTGGACTATAGCGTGGAGGAAGACCTCGGGTCAGGTGCCAGAGGACAGCAAATTTCTGAACTGATTTCACCTGCATCTAAATGCAGGTCAACACATCGGCATTGAGCACATGCACGGTTGACCAACTTGAAAAATAAAACATCCCAAAAGTCGGTTCCCCTTACCTTTTCATCATCTTGCGCCATCGATTCCCCAATCACGTCTTCCACGACACTGCTATCAGGCGCCAAATTATGCAATTGATGCAGCAACTCCACACACTTGCGCAGGCAGCTGGTGTGACTTTCGTCCAGGTATTTCCACAGTATGCACGCAATGATCTGTCAAACGCCGACCAGAAAGCCGTCAGTTTTTGACTTGCAAACAGAAGCGCAATCATGCTGGACGATTCTGAGAATGGCGCAACTTACTTGGCAAAAAATTGTATGCTGATGCAAAAACTGCAAGTGCGACGCCTCCAGAATGGGATCGATGAGCACCGAGAAAGTGCCTTGAACTTTTTCGGGCGCCAAAAGCTCGGAAGCTGCGCTTGCCACAGACTGAGTGAGGGCCATCAACTCCAGCACGGTGCCAATCGACACCAGCTGAAATTCCATCTGACGAACGAAACAAGATGTGACCAGTAACAGGCGAAGCCACTCGGGAATGTGAGAATCCTCCGTATCTGCAATCATAAACTTATTTATCAAAGTGGGAACACTATGAAATGCAAGTTGAATCAAGATGAATAAAACTGGAACTCACTCTGCGCCACAGCCACTTCAAATTTTTGAATTCCTGCAACAAAGCACGCTGGAAATGATGAAAACTCCACCAGGATCTGACAGGCCAGAGCGAAGGCCTCTAAAAACCCAGCTGCACCATTCAGCAGCGGCAGCTTCACATCTTTGAAGTTGCACGTCGAACTTTGGTCCGAGCTCCTAGACTTCTCTGGCCCTCCTGCGCAAGCAGAGGGAGATTTTCCATGCAGCACCTTCCAGAGCCACCGCTCGAGCTTGTCCTGCCGCTCTTTTTCGCTCTCCTTCTGGATCACGAGTAGGCGTTGCAGTAAGCCCTGCGAATCAAGCCCCGGTTCGAATAAATGAGAGGTTACCAGCTTTACGAAACAATCCTGAAATGCTGTAACACAGGAGCGCAGCAACGTCTGAGATTTCGAGGGCGGCACCTTCTCCGTGGCGCCAAAAGAGGCGGGTGAGGGAGGAAGAGGAGGCAAAAGTAAATCTTCGGAGAAGTGTCTCTCTCTGTCGCTGAATTCGGGAACTGACAAAGTTGAATTAAATAAATGCGGCAAGTTCAACGTGGGTGGGTCTGGGGGCGACTTGCAACCGCTTTCCTTCGAGACGAGGGACGAAGTCTCGCTCGGACAAGGCGAATTATTCCCGTCGCTTGTGGGAGGAATGATGACCGGTTGGATTTTACTCAACAGTCGCGAACAAAGCCTCAAGCAGCAGATGACTTCAGTGATGGACAGCGTGGAACAACATGATGACAAAATTGTTGCCAGGTGGCGCAAAAGCTTAGGAAGGTGCTCTGTTTGCATTTCGATAAACGTTTCCTGCAAAATTAATGAGGTCACGATTGATAACATTGATATTATTTTTTTGACAAGACAACATGTCATCTTGCCAACAAAAGTTTCAAAAGCTTGTTTTTACTCATTGTAATATGGATTTTAATTGCAAACAAGCATTATGAATCAAACAACTTTCTTGTATATTTTTGAAAAGCCGAATTATCGCGTGAAGTAACGTATATCGTACAAGTATAACTTGGTTTGTTTGCAGTTTGTCGATTTTTAAGTTAGCATATTTCTGCAACACAAGGGCTAAACACAAACGTCATGGGATGAGCCTCATCACCTACATGGAAATGTTACCAACTTGGGGGCCTCCCTCCGCCACTTGAGGGTCTTTACCATGTAGAAAGCAAGGGGATCTCTAACGAGACCTCGGTTTAAACTCTCATGCAAAAGTGCCGCCACTTAACGAATTTCGCAAATCCACAAAAGTGCATCCAGACCTCGATCGGGTAGCGAACTCCGCATCTTAGCGCCGCGCTGCAAGGCGAACCCGGCGTCGAGAAAATATAACTTCGTACTTTCGCGATACACATGGATGGAGATAAAAAATTGGCACTTACCACAGAGACGAGATCAAGGAGGAAGTCTGTCAGCATGCAAAGCTCCGTGATATGGGGACTACCACAGCCAACGTGCTGTACATTATCACAGGATGGGCTTGATTGCTGCGGCTGAAATGCCCCAAGGCCGCCGACTGTCAGTCTTTCAGATGTCTCCAGGAAATGGTGCCCTAGATACTCCCATATGTAATGGGGTTCCAAAGTTCCAAACAACAGGTTGGCAGTTTTCAGCAGCTCGCCTTGTCCTTTGTCACCTTGCTTATCCGATGAACCAATACACTGTTTTCCAGGAACGGAGTTAAACTCCCAATATAATGCTCTAGAAACATCAAGAACAATTTTTATTCAAAATAACACGAGCAGACATATTAGGTGCGAATTGCACTCTATTCCTTTCGCCTTGTAAGACAACTCGAGAACTTGCTAACCTGAATACTTCCAATAAAATGTCATCTAGAACAACCGATCCTATTTCCGGTTTATCGAGAAGGCTTATCAGAAGCCGATACGGCCTCAACTGTGGACAAATATGATCACCAATGGCCAAAACGTCGTTATTCTGTACAAAAAAAGAAATAATGCATAAATTTACTCCTTGCAAGGTTTCTAAACTATTTGGAGTTTCAGAAAAAAATCGAGAGGTCAACATGCATGTATTAAACTCCAGTTTACTTTTAAACATGAGCACAGAGCCTGAACTAGGATATCTTTGGAGTATGTGATAAAATAGTGGACCCCAGATTCAGTGTCGCTGGCCACGCTATTGTTGCGCTTAGGTAGTGAAAGACCTGCATTCGGAGTTTCGGTTGTTGACGCACTAGTGCTTGGACCACATTCGCTTCCCAATATCCACGAATACAAGCGCCTAAAGAAAAATTATACCAAGCAAGACGCACGTTTAGAAATTACTTATTCGACTATAAAATGCGTATAATATTATATATAATTTTACTGGCCTATTTAAAGACATGTCACGCCTCAGCACGACGCTTACAGAGGAAGTCAGCAGCCTCTCCATATCCGAGCGAATCAAATGCGTGGAATGCATTTGAAAAGCGACAAGGATGAAATCAAGAGTGCTACGTTGCACCAACACGCTCTGGTCTTGGACTGCAGAGCAAAGTGCTTGTACCTACAAAGCATTTGGGATATTAAAAAAAAAAAAATTCAATTATTTAAAACGGCACGTTGTCGTTCTCGAGATAGTACGCCTTAAATGCAAAGTTGCACAATGCTAACCATAATATCAAGGTTTGTTCCAACAATGTGTAATTGATCTTCGGTGCTCAGTTTGCGGTTAAAATGGTTGAAAACATACGTGACGGCCGGCAATCGGGTGATCGTGTTGGCCAAAACGCACTCCCACAAGCAACCGAAAAAGTATTCTCGACCCACACCAATGCTAACGTGCTCCAGCAAGCGGTTTGTCCTTCGATACAGAAACAGGCAACGTCATAAGTTTAAATAATGATACAATAGACACTAATAGTGGTTCGGTTTCTACATTTGATTTCTACCTTTCGTAATTTTCTGCTCCTTCTTCTAGGCCGGGCAAAACTCCGTTTAAAAACCCAGGCAAGCCAGGACGGAGCTTCTCGCCTAGTGGCACGAAATGATCTTCGTAGACTCTTAGCAAAAGCAGACGAACATTGGTGGCTGCGTATGGTAGCAACGGGAAAAGCCCTACAACAACCAAACATACGTATTTAATATAAATAACAACTAGTACCGTCCTTTTACAATATTTTGTATCCCTCATGGCTTAGCTTTAAAAAATAAGAACTTTGGCTGGCAAAAACTATGTTGCATGTAAAATGTTATAAATTTGTATATAAAAGTAAGTCAGGTTTCAACATATTTCAAAGTTTCCAATTAAAAAAATGGATAAATTCGAAGAGTAGCCGAAAAACTACACATTTACACAAATAGCAAGTTTTGACTCGCATCATGATTCAACAAATGTGTTAACAGTAAAACTAGATTCCAAAACAGGAATTCATACCAGCGCTGTATATAAACAGTTCTTGACTGAGACGTTGCGTTCCAATGCACTTGAAAATGATATCGTAAGTCTCCAGGGCCTTTAAATGAACTCCACCTGGAAGAGCCGGATGCATACATTGTGCAAGACGTTTGCTAATTACGATACGACGTGGTATAACAGGTTGCTTGAGATGACTCAAAAGAACCTGAAAATAACAATAAAACTGTATTTAATTCCCACCACTCTAGCAACACTATGTGTGCATAAGGTCTGGTGTACATCCAAAAGATAGACATTACACTGTGGAAATATTAAGAATGATTTTACATTATTGGCAGAGATAATAATAATTAAGTCCAATGGGAATTGTAGGGCCTAGTTCTCTCACAAATTAAGCCAAACCTTCTAGCTAATTAATTTAGCCTTTGGTAGATACCAGACACCATAATTAACAATGGGCACATACAGAGGAAGAGGTGCATGTGCAAAACTTATTAGATATTCTTAGCAGAGCTAATAACAATAGAGTTCAAGGGGATATGTAGGAACTAGTTCTATCACGAATTAGGTCAACCCAATTTAGCCCTTGGCAGTTCCAGAGACCATAATTAACAATGGGCAAATGCAGAGGTCCTAGTTCTATCTAATCCTCCCGACCTGCGTCTTGTTGGGGTGCGGTCATTGGTCTTTAAATGACCTTGGTCTTGAAATAAAATAGGTCACATAAATCGACAAACAGGGAATTTAATTACCTTATTTAACTTCCCTAATGCCGAGATGAGATCCGCCCATTCGCTAGTGGACTCGAAATATCTCAACGTTTTATCGATGGCAGAGACATATGCCCTATACTTGGAGTCGTCTAAAAGCCGATATTCTTCGACTGTATGATTCGCCATGCTTTACGAAGCTATTAATACTATCACTCTACAGCACAATAGGTGCCATGCCGACGCAAACATATCTGAAACAGGAAAAAACGTGAAATTTTTCCGCACAATAGTTTTTGTCAGCGATTCGAAAACCATCACATTTTTCGACATTAGATCAATCTTTTAGTTGAGAAAAAACGCGATTAAGCCGCTAATAAAAAGATGAAAACATACCTGTTGAATCGCTTTATAAAATGACGATGCTTTCGGTATAAATAGATTAGTTTCCCCAACTCAAATTTGATCGAAAAGAGCGATAAAACCACAGGGTTCGTAACCACACGACGACAACATAATCACGCGTCCAATCGCAATGGCGCTTATTCAAAATTCTCCCGGCAGCCAGCGAGAAGGAAAACGCCGCTAGAGGCACTCTAAGCATGTTATTTAACAAGCGGTGGGAAAATTTAAAAATGTAGTTTTGAAATATAAAACCAAAATTTTTTGTTTAAAAACATCTTCTACCAATACTAAAACAAATTTCTGTCATTGGGAAAATACAAAGTCTTTCTTTAAAATTTGTATTTATGACTCGAAATGACGTGAAAATGAAAATTTACAAATTATTAAGTTTTCTTTAAATTAGAATCTACGAAACCCATTTTTCCAGCAACACCTAAAGTGACCGCAAAATTTCTTCATGAAATACATTTTAGTTGTTGAGAAGCACGTGAATTTACAGTTTTATTACCAGATGCGTTTATCAATCATACATAATACTCTGAGGGTTCAAAACCTTGCAGAGTCAATATAGATAACGAACGATTACCCCCATGATTGCATTGGGGAAAAACTTAGAAATATCAGCCTTGCATAACCAGCATTTGTGAATGATTATTTTCATCCTATATAAAACGTTTATATAAGAGGAAAAACAAACATCAACAGGTTATGACGTTTTTTTTTAAATTTTGTATCATTGCAAGCATTGAGTTTAACAAGTTCTTAAAATAAACAATAAAATCATCTTGATAACAACATTATAATATACAGTATATATAAAATATTACGAGAATTGCTTTGCTTTAAGCTTATAAACATTTGAAAATGTTAATGACGAATTTTCTGAAAACAGTGTTGCGATTATTAAATTAAAGCCACTCTGGTAATTGAAATCGTCTGAGATAAAACCCAATTGTCGCGTTTGCTCGTAACCTAAACTGCAATTTTCTAAACTCTGTGATATGATGAGCGAAAATTCTCCAATCGATTCTAGAATTATCAATCATGCTTTTTTAGCCCTCAAAAAGCATCTTTAGGCAGCTTTGACAACAGCATTTATTCGAAGATTTAAATGGGCCGTTACCATCGGTATTGCCCATTCCAACTTCTGAATAAATTAACGGATGCCTTTGCAAGAGACTATAAATATTTAAGTGCCAAAGAAAAAACACAATAATCAACTGCAGGTTAGCAGGACGTCATATCTTGCTCTAATCCTCAGCAACAGTACTAACTTGTCAACGAATGGTCGTTTTCTTGGCATTTGGACCATCACGTCGGCACCAGACGAGGCACGGTTGTTCGGATTGATCACGGCTCAAACACCGCGGTTAAAAAGCTTTAGCGTCAAGGCGCGCTTTCGAACCAACTTGCAACGGTTCGGAATAAACTAATAGTAATTCACGCACTTGAGGGAGGAAAATCTTACTTTTTTGCGCCACTATTTGGCATAGACATTTGAGTAGTCGATAGAAGGCTCTTGCTGGTGGCGTGTTTGGCTCACGATTTCAAAAGATCAAGAAGTCCAGGTACGAACGAGGTAAAATAATGCTAACGTATACCCTATTGCAGTAAATTTCTTTAAATTAAGCTTAGTACGAGTGGTATAGCCAAATCGAATCAAAAACAAACATATCTAGTTAATGCTTTCTTCCAATATCATATCGGATAGTGTTAGGTGCATGCAAAAATTTCAGAAATCTGATCACCATCTTTAAAAGCTGGTCATACAGAATTACCAGTAATGATAAAAAATCTGAATTGCACATTTTTAAATAAATCTAAAAACATTTGCTTTTCATTAAAAAAAAAAAAAAAAACTGGCTGTAATCCGATAAATAAAATATTTAACGTAACAATTAAAAATATTTGTTTCTGTAAGATTTCAGAGAGTCTATCCCAAAACAAGCCCATTTTTTTCTAATATCTGGGGCACAGCGAGCATATTTTTCATGCACACGTTTAAAACTCATAAAGAAGGAAACGAAGAAAACCAGCAACGTTTCAGACTGAAATCGCAAATGGAAAAAAAAAAGCGAGCAGATAAAATAAAACCCAAAATAAATTGTAGGCGGTTGATCGTCCTGAGCAAAGTTGCCGATCACAGACGGCGATTGTTCGAAGAACTTGATTGTACCGGGGCGAGTCGATTCTGGGGGAGAACTATTTAAGGCAATGCTAAAGCGAAATTCGCAGTTACAAATGGATGCTATAGCAAACACTAAGTCGTGGTAATTCTGTAAATTCTTCTAAGAGAAACGACGATATTCTTGTTTGCTTAGTTGGAACGATATTGGTTCTCGCGAGACGTCTTTATATAAAGCAACCTTAGGCATAAGCAAAATTTCCACTCGTAAAACGATTTCAGAAAGATCTACGTCATAGTTTTCTCAAATGCGACCATTAGAGTTAAGGCAGTGCCAACGTCAATACCAGTAATGTCTTCAGCAATAAAAAATGTAACCATAAAATTTATATTGCATTACGTAGAATAAACCTTCAGGTAGAGAACCAACATTTTTTTGTAAAATTGATATAAGTAGTTTTGAGCTATCGATATAAACAACGGATATCGACTTTAGGTGTAAATGCCCTACTTGGCTTACAGTACCAATGCTTAAGGCCAAAGAATGAGAAATACTTTTCAACTTTGAAAAACTGGACTTTCGCTTTAGCACTCCCTTTTTAGTGTTCGGGATGTCACTGAGTTTAACTCGACAGACATGGCCGGTTGGGGGAAATGGCAGGGCCGCTACGGGTCCCAGTTGACGATGTACTCCTTGAGCGATAAAGGTAGTGGCAGCTTGCCTACACTCTGTGCTGATCTTCGACGCATGGCGGCATAGATGCTAACCCTAGCAATCTGCTTGAGGCTCCGTGGTTGCGTGTAAAGGTGTCGCAGCAGGGCGCTGAGGATGCTGCGCATGGGTACCAGCGAGGTCTGCGTGTAGAGGATCTTGAGGCAGCCGTAGAGCTCACGATGGTCCATGGCGTAATAGTAAAGCCAGATGAGGCGCTCGAAGCGATGCTGGCCATCGCACAACAGCTCCTCCTTCTGCAGGATGAGCTGCACGTAGAAATATAGCACCTGGTTGGAGGGCTTCTTCAGGTAGACGGAGCTCTGTGAGTGGCAGATCATGGGCTCCGTGGTGCAGATGTTCACGTTGGGGTTGGCGCCATGCTGAAGCAGTGTGCGTGTCAGCTCGTACACGTGGTCCAAGTCTGCAGCCTGCCGTGCATTCTGCACCATGTCCATGAGAGAGAGGAGGGTGTGGGAGGTGCGTTGGCTGAATCGTACGTTGGGGTCCAGGCCGTGCTGTAGCAGCACCACCAGCAGCTGTTGGATGAAGGTGAAAGCTTGCGCCTTCTCCTCCCGGCCCAGGGTGATGTACTCGCTGGCCGTGAACACCAGCACATGGAGGGGGGTGAGGGTGCTGCGGGACGAACAGTTGGGGTTAGCGCCGTGCTTGCACAGCAGCCGCACGCAGTTCAAGTAAAACACCTTCATGGTGTGCGTCAGGTAGTGCAGTGGGTTCTTGTTGATCAGCGGAACCAGGCAGACCATCAGAGGCACGGAGCCATCGCGGCCCACCAGGTTGGGGTTACCGCCGTGCTGCAACAGCATGTCCAGAAGGTCGTAGCGAAACTCCCAATCGCGCACATGACGTAGCACGCAGGCCAACGCACTGTTGCTGGGACGGTTGATGCTGGGGCTGGCGCCATTCTGGATCAGGTAGCGCATGATGTGCAGCATGTCCCACTTATTCCATGGTGGTGGCTCGTGGTCATAGCCGTAGCGGGCTTCCTCCAGGGCGTAGCGCACGATCAGCGCATGTAGCGGAGTGTTGCCTAGGCTGTCTGCCTCGTTGATCAGCTCCCTGGACAGCGGCAGAGATAAAGGAGAAAAATAAGTAAGTGATAATTTAAACAACGTTCCGCCATTTCCCCAGTCGAGAATATCTGACTTGAATTGGGTTTATAATAGTTTGCGGTAATAAAATTACCTAAGGCCGTGGTCCAGCAACATCTTGACCATATGCAGAGTTTCATCGGCCGACTTTTTGCCCAGCAGAAAGACAACGTGCAGCACGGTCATCTGTTGAGTGGCCGTCCTAACGCGGGCGTCCGCGCCACACTGGATCAACAGCTCTAGGAACTTGATATCGTGCAGTGCCGCCTGGTGAATGGGGTAGTACTCGTCATAGCAGGCGTTGATTTCCAGCGAGCGCTCAGAGACCAAAAACTTGACGCAATTCCAAGCGCCACGCTCACAAGCCAGATGGAGCAACGGCTGCTTCTGCTGCCACGGAAGCCAGTTGTCTTCTCCCTGCTGCATCAACAGCTCCAGGATCTCTACGTGATCTCCGTCGATGGCATAATAGATGGCAGACTGCAGCTTATCGCTGGAACGATCAGCAACACCTTCCACGTTGATACCTTACGACCAAGAAAGGATTGAGTAAGGCTTTAGGGCACACAAGCAGCTGAAGCCATAAAGCACTCTCCGATCACTAAACGCGAAGTGACTTGAGAGGGAACAGCAAAACCAAAAGGTGGTAAAGATAAGGCCAGGCCCCAGTTCCAAAGTAACACCTTAGGTTAGCTAATACTTGTTATCATGATCAAGAAAGAAAACTGAGTTTTATATATATTTCGTGACGACTCATTGTGCCTCTAGTAAATTGATGCAAACTCAAGATGAGCAAATCCATGGTTCCAATGGGCGGCGTTGTGCAACGAACAGGCATGCATCTACTACAGTGGGACAAGGTAGATATCTTCTCACCTTAAGCTTTGATTACTTATACCAGTAACAAAGAACAGAGGGGCCACCTACCTCTCTGTTCGCAACTCTGGTTGTGCGGCCCAGGCCAGCACATACGTGCCTCCGTGTCCACTCGGGCGCCATGTTTCAAAAGCAGCTCCACGATATCCTCGTATCCCTTGAGGCAGGCGATGTGCAAAGGAAGGCTGCATACGCCGCGGTTGGTGTCGCAGCCCCTGGACACGACCCATCGCACGAATTCCGCATTGCAGTGGCCCACGACCACTTGCAGAAGGTTGTAGCCCTTGCCGTTGGTCACTAGCAGGATGTTGTCGCTCTTGGGGATCTGCACCAGCAAGACATCTAAACTGTGCGGCGTAGTGCCGGGGTTGTTTTGCAGGGCCTCGAACACTGATCTCAGGATTCGGCGCGTATGGTCGGACACGCGGCTCGAACTTCCGGCCGACAGGAGACGAGATCCCGTCTGGAAGAAACCGGACAGAACGCTACCCATCGTCAGGTGTTACATGATTCACGAACGCACCTGAATCAGGAGTAAACAAAAATGGTTGCCGTTTAGTGCACTAATGCATGACGTGTAAGCAAATTGAATGAGAGAATTCTGCGCTGTCATTTAAAATTCTTTGAACGTGGTTAACAAAAAACGCATTCTATCGTCAGCGTACACATTATTTTGTTAATCCTTGGCTTATGGCATACATTAATTGGCTTAATGGGAATAATTAAAGTTCCCAGTCAGTTCATAAAGTTGACATCCGCAATTGAATTGTCGTCGAGTAACCCAGATTAATTATCAGCATCAGTTTCATCGCTAAAACCGCACAGCAGGGAGCGTTCAATTAATAACTAATTACTCGTTATTAACTGGCAGGCTGCCTAGGCACGGTCCAAAGAGGGGTTGGAGGTTAAGGTTACCACAGTTGCAAAATAATTAACAGCTGTTAGTGCACTGGAAGGCATCGGCCAGAATAAATTAACACATTCGACAGTGTCAATTACGACTTGATTTCCGAAAACTAGCATCAACATCACCCGCCATTTTATATTTAAATAACAATTTGCAAAAAATCTACGAAAAACTAAAATTCGAGAATTCCACGGTGAACGAAATTCTACATTCGTAAATTTGGCACGCAAAAATTGGACGTTCGAGCGATCAAATAACAAAAGGAAAGTTAATTAAGAATGATCTAATAGAGGTACGAAACACTGGAAAGCGTCATTCATGCATTGCACTCAAAATAAATCATAATTACGACTTGGTTGTTTCATTAATTCCTATTTGAAAAGGTCAAATCCGATCACCTGAGGTAGACTCCCGCCATGTTTTTGGCGCTTGCGCATAAGTATCCTGGAAACCGATCCTAAACTGCGGACATACAGTCAGTAGCTAAAGCGCCTTAGTAACGAGTGCATTGTCCAGTAGCAAAGTGCTTTCAGGTAGATAGAACGCGGGTTTATTAAAAATTCAAAATTATTTAATGCAAGATTTTAGTTTTTAAACTTTTGCAATGCTAAATATTACTTCTAAGAATAAAATCTGTTACATATTTTAAAAATAACTACAGCAAATCTGTCTAAAAATGCAGTTCTTATATATTTTTAAAAGGAAAGTTTCAATATCATCTGATTATGACTTAATCACGTGATCATTATTAATTATACGTTTTTAAAGAATGTGAAAATATCCTAATTTCGCAAAAGGATGAGAAATTCTGATTTCAGGGAGTTTTAAGGTGTTCCCAAACCTTTATTTGGAACTTATGTTGGTGTTCATCTTGGAACAAATATTAAAGACACTTTGTACAGGAATAGGGTGTCAATTAAATTTGATGGAAATACATTCAAGCATATTTCAAGGTAATCCCTTACATTTTCATGGACATCTCCCACGAGTTACCTCAATATTTTACCAAAGAGTCTGAAAAACTTTCCAGTTAATTTTAAAAAAAAATTGATTAACAGAAATTCAAGCATACTGGTGTTCAACACGACTTTCCCAAGGTGATATTCCCGACTTTTAGATACCCTAACAGCAACAACTGTTGTAGCTTTTAAAGACATTTTTTGCATCCAACAACAACAACTATAAATCGAACCTTAGACGAATGAGAAAATTGATTTAGGGCACAAGGAATGAGTTTTCCACGTGGTAAATTGTCATTTTAATATTTCTTTTTATCAACACGATAACAGTTTATGAGTCAACTAAAATTGTGAAATTAATTCTTGGAGCAGATTATGACAATGACTTTGTTTACAAAGTTTATCTGAATTAAGTACATTTGCTGATAGCTTATTAGGCAACTTCAAATAGTTAGATTTGGGCATATAGCCTCAATACTGTAGAATGTCATATATCCAATTAACCACGATGTCAACACATCAAACTATGGTCACTGGAACTGGAAACACATGCACCGTGGAGGGAAGGGGCCTTCAATGTTAATCTATCCGGAGCCGTCCGATGCCTGGACTCCATGGGCTATAGGACTGATGTCTCCGTCTTTGTTGGGTATCTCGGAAGAGCTCTCGGAAGGACCAGCATGTCCACCAAAGTAGATTCCGTACCGTAACCACATGGCAAAGTGCCAGCTGTTATTCTTCGTGATATGGAACGGACCAATGCAACTCCGGGGAATAGGTATATGCTTGCTGTATTGTAGATGTCATCTGGGCTCTTGAGCACAAATTGATCGTCTTCAGAGTTGTCGATGCGAAAATGACAGTTTCTGGCCTTTTTATTGAAGGTGGAGAACTTGATGGTACCGCCCTCTGGTGCGTTAGAAGAGTCGCTGATGCCCCCAAGACTGTACCGAAAAATCAGCTCACTGGAACTCTCTTGAACGTGAGGTTCACTGATGCAAACTGCCCATTGCCTGTGCCTATTCTTGTTGAACTCCACTATGTCTCCCTTCTTCAACAGCCAGAGGAAGGCCTCCTTGTCTTCCATCCTGTACCACTGACTACGGCCGTTGTTCCCCAAGCGACCATTAAGGACGTTCCTTCCGTAGCGGGCAACCTCCACGAAATTAGCGTCATTGTTGGTCCTATGACAGTAAGGTCCGAAACGGTAGTCGGCGTTTCCGGAAAGAACCTCCAAACCCCAAACTGCCCCCATTGGCTTTATAGGAGCGTCAACATTTCAAAACTTTTGCTCCGTTTCTCCTGCTTTTTTGTTGTATTTACACCTTTGTTGTAAAACGCCTGCTTACCTCCTGAAGTTACATGCAACTGCAACGTACTTACCACGTAGTCACTGCATGACGTCACAATTTGATGTCCTAAACCAGCAGACAGAATTC
>JAQGAE010000793.1:0-29670 GCA_034696685.1 Julus scandinavius | reverse complement strand
CAATTAATCAATGTGGTGTTCTTTTTCTCGTAAAATTTGTCTTAATTTCGCGTGGACCACTGTACCCCATGCCATGTGCCATGTGCCACTGTGCCCCGGTATAGGGGCACAGTGGGACAGTCTGCGCAACCAACTTTAATCTTTTATAGCAAAAAACCGAGTAGCTCTAAAACGATGTCAAAATGTATACAGATCCTGAAGGCTCGTATATTACTGCGTTATTCTTTTAAAATACTACGAGTTAAATATTTTTTCCCAAAAATAAATGGATTCTAAAAAGTGTACCCACCGTGCCCCGGTCTCCCCTACTCCTTTCCAACGTGTTTTCTATATTTAGAAGGACATAGTTCATTTCTGAAATTGGGTCTTCTCTAACTTATTGATAGATATATTCCAGGACGATGTGCCATCGATGAAATAGTTTCATTTATAGATCAGCAACGCTACATTTGAAGCGTAGGGTTTTTTGCCAGAGATATTCTTGTTTAGCTGATTCACTCATTTTTATTAATTAAAAGGGGAAAACTTGTCTTTAATTTTCTACCTTTTTTTTTCAAGGAATGGGCCGACTTACCTTCTTAAGAGTTGGCC
Source organism: Julus scandinavius (assembly GCA_034696685.1). NCBI lineage: Eukaryota > Metazoa > Arthropoda > Diplopoda > Julida > Julidae > Julus > Julus scandinavius. The sequence goes on along the minus strand of JAQGAE010000793.1, from coordinate 29,079 downwards.
ATTAGCCACCGTTGTTTTACCGCTTCCTTGGAGGGCAATTCGGGCAACCTGAAAATAATTTTAGAAATTAGCATATCGTTACTAACTTTATTTGCTTATAGTCTTGTCAGCAGCGTGTTATTTTTTTCAACTTATTAATAATCAATGATGTCGATGAGGGGGAAGGTTATGTGAAAGATAGACGATTTTAAATCGATGCTCGATTGTTGCTCAGATTTTAATCGGTTTTTCGATGCCATCCATTTTTTTAGACTCGCAATATTGACAAAAGCACTCGTTATCACTTGAACGAAGGACATTCCTGTATGTTTTGCCATTATTTGTTTTAATGAATCGACACGTTTGTAGTTTGTCCAAAGGTTTCGTTTAAAAAAAAAATTGTGAATCAAAATTTCCTTCTCTAGAACCATACTTTTAACTTTTAATTTAATTTAAGAACGTTCTCGCGTGATTTCTTTTCGTTCTTTGGAACGATCTCGCGAGATTTCCCTCGCACGTGTCCCGTCTCACGCGCTGCTGTGCTCGTGCCCGATGTTCCATTTTTTAAAAATAAAAGAATATTCCAATTCGATACATCAATACAAGATTTCGTTTAAATAACGGTTTTTAAATAAAAATCAATACATTTTTTTAACTAAAAAAAACTATAAAATAGCTGAAATGTATTCATCGTTGCCACTTTTTCTTGGTTGGGCGAGTAAAAACGACGACATTGGATCAAACACTTGAATGCCTGTGTTAATATGACACTCGTTTACGAGCAATTTGATTCCCACAACGGTTGCAAAATCCTTTGACTACTTACTGAATCTAGTTTTAGGATTAATTTTAAATATCCCGCTGTTTAATCTTACAAATCTGCTTGTTCAGCGTTATTTATGGACGGTTTTAAACCCTTTAGCTACATTTTATGATCACTAATCACGGATTAAATCACATTATTGATAATTTGGACCTTAACTATAACAAATTTATAAACTCTCGGTATCGATTGATTGCTATAAAAACATTCCTTCTCAGTCGTACAACTAGAAAGTACATCTTCCAAAATACGCATTTTTACTCACCCAACCAAGAAAAAGTGGCAGCGATGAATTCATTATAGCCAATTTTATAGTTTTTAAAGTTAAAAAATGTATTGATTTTTATTTAAAAAGCGTTATTTAAACGAAATCTTCTACGATATTTACATTCTTAATGATGTATCGAATTGGAATGTTCTTTTATTTTAGAAAAAAAATGGAACATCGGGCACGTGCACCGCTGCGCGAGACACGTGACGACACGTGCGGTGGAAATCTCGCGAGATCGTTCCAATGAAAGAAAGGAATTTCCCACAAAAAAATTAGCAACTCATACATTTTGAAATATATTGGCAAAATTTCAAAAATGTGCCCAACTTTCTAGAACCATATCCGATAAGCCATGTTTACATCCGTGAATAAACGTGAATTATGCCGACTAGCTGATTTATACAGAAATGTTTTTCAACCTTTTTTAGGCAGAACGGCACAATATTTTGGCCCTTTCCTTAAACTTTTAATAAAACAAAAATCTACAACAGTATTTTTTAAAAGTCATTTACAGGTTTTTTGTTAGTTTATTGAAATTATAGATTACAAAAACCCCGAACAACGTTATATCATCGTTTGGAATTGTTTTTTTATAAAACCAAATCTTGAATTTTCTTGTTTTATTGTGAAAATGAGTCAAAATCAATCATTAAAAAAACTAATGATTTGCCTCGATTGAAGCGAAATTTCTAATTACTAAATACACAAAACCAATGAACTTACCTGTGTAATTGAATTCATCTTAATTAATCCAAATTGTTGGTAAATTGAAAAGTATTTTCAGTTTCCGTTAGTATAGCCGATCGATTTGCGCCACAACCCGATTATCTTTTGAAAATGTGGTGTACGTGCGCCCTTGCTTTTATAGCCTCGAAAGCTAGTTATCATCATTGGCTGCTCGCTGCACTTTATAGCATATTTATGCCTGTTTTTGTCTTGACGTCATTGAAGGGTGTGAGCATAGGGAAGTGTGTTTGTTTACATCTGGTGATTCGACGATTATGCCACAATTTCGCAGAATCCATTTAATCCTTTTTTCTAGACTGCAAATGCCAAAAGAACGACGCTCGGACTTTGTGGAACAACCTCGCGTGTTCCACGAATCTCGATTTCTTTTCTCTGAATTCGTTCATTTGGAAAATCCTTCCCCGGCCAATGAGTCGTGAGCCAGAGTGATGTACGAGGAAAGTCAAAAATTCTTAGATATCAACCAGGATTTCAGGCCAAAAAATAAAACTAAACGGGTTTTGCGTCACATCTGGTTTTGCCCACATCGCGTACGTTCTTAGAAAATTTCAAATCTTTAGAACACTGTTTTTCGAAGCTGTATTTCTAAAGTATGATCATGAAAAATATTACGCAAAATGTTAATAAACGTGAAGTAATTCGTAAAAAAACTGTAATCGTGAATCGATGATTAGTAAAATAGATTTGTATCAACTCAAGAAAGTAGGAATTCTTCTACACTATGAGTCATAAAAAAGTAGAACCCAATAACAACATTCGCAACTTGGCTGAAATTTGTGCAAGACTCCGGGCTTGTGGAGAACATTTTCACCACATTTTCTAATTTATTTTCGGTTCTACGCTATTGTTCTACGTAAGTAACAGATTTCTTTTAAATCGACGCATTTTTCAAGAAGTTGTGAGTTTTTTATTGGGTTCTACTTTTTTATGACTCACAGGGTAAATTAAAACAAACCAATTTTTGAGGAATTTCTCTAGAAACATGTCAGACTCTTTGTCGTGTTAATTATTCGTGTGAGGGGTCCGGGAAAATTCGATGAATGAGCCTTGAAATCTTTGAAATACCTTAAAATCTGGGCTAAATTTGGGTCAGTTTATTGGAATTCTCAATATAATTCAATAATTTCGACCTGAAACTGTAAAGTACACGAAAAATCAACCCCCTCTTTAGGAATATGACATCATTTTTACTCTCCGATTAACATTTGCAGGGATATCCTCACGAATTTCTGTATTTTTACATGTTTTTATTCTTCCCCCCATTAATTTGAGGCTTTTTAAGGTTTCAACCGCCATCTAGTGAGCGGATAGAACAACTCAGTAATTTTTAAAAAAAATTTCCTTGTTTTCGCGCTGTTTATGATACAAATTTGAATTATTCTTTTGTTATAAACGAAAATCTCTACCGATTACACAATTGGATATTGTCCCGCTAAAAAAATATGCAATATCTGGTTAATAGCAGCAATTATTCAAAGTTAATTATGGTTGGAAAGGGGCCAAAGTGCATTCCAGTAATGGTTTTTATATGACATCATCACAAATTTAGCTATATATATTTGATGAAGTTTTTGTCGATTTCATTTTTATTAACCACTTTTCGGTTTCTTCGTTTTATAAACATGTAAGTTATTCATTTGTCTAACTTTTCTGTTGTAAATATAGACGATAATTTCTATAAGATTCAAATTTGAGGAGTAGATTTCATTCATTTGAGATTAATTATTTGTGGAGTATTGTTTTATTCACAACTTTATTTAAATGAAATAAACAGTGGCAATCCTTGGCATTAAATCTAGCTACAAAATGATAGTGTACCGTGATAGTTTTGGCATCTTGTTACGAATTTGTTCAGTGCCACAAGTTGGACCGTTTTTAAAGTAAAGGCCGTTTAGGTAATCCCGAAGATTGATGATAGTGTGTGTGTGTGTATGTGTGTGTGTGTGTGTGTGCAGCATGATTCAGTAGCTAGAGCCTAGTTGACCACAACTTACAGTACTCATTACTGTGTTTGATGTCACTTGAGATCGAATTCTCCGCAAATTTAGGCGATTTTGAGGTTTATTTCTACAAGGACGAATTAACATGGCGACTTACGAAGGTTGACCCACTGTCATCACAGCTGTTTTGGTGGAAAACGTGATCACAAAAATCTTCAAAATCTTTTTTGTAGTGGTATTATTCGGACATATTACAAATATAAAATGTGTAGTTATCAATTGTAACGCTGTAGGGGAGTCAATATTGTAGTTGTGTGCGATGTCCATCTCGTGTTCTTTTTCAACTTATGTTAGAACGGCCCTTACTTAAAAAACGCCTTTCGTCGATTGCTATGCCATGACAATTTGAGTTCCTGATTTTTATTCTAATTCCTTTATATCTAACAGAATATGGCAGTGAATGGTTTAAGTGGTGAGTTCAATTACGAGGAAATCTTGAGTAAGTTCACGTACGATCCATCATTTTTTGGTGATAGGTTCATGGACGAGGATACCAAAGACATTCGCGTTGTTATCCTCGGTGACGAACGTGAGACAAAGGTCCACAGGGAAATCCTGATATCAATCAGTCAACACTGGGATGAGTTCTTCAGAAAGAACATAAATTGTGTCGTGATTGCCTTTTGTGGCCCAGCTTTCGAGGATGTTCAAGCCGTCATCGACATCGTGTACAATGGACGCACTGCCTTGCTACAAGTACCCAAGGAACGACTCAAAAAAGTCGTCAATGTTGCGAACAATCTCAAACTTTTTATCTTGTTCGATGTGGATAGAGTTTAAGCTGCACTTGAACTCAATCAGCGTTTTATGTTTTCTGCTTTTAACTTACATTTATATACAAGTGATTTGTATGTGTGTTTGAACATGCACAAACATTTTTTAAACTAATTAAAGTTCTGATTATTATCTTTATAGGAGAGAAAATCTATCTCGTAAAATCTGGACTCTTTAAATTCTGAGAAAGTGTTCTATAATTAGGACCCCGAAAACTGAGCAGGTCAAGCAGAATAAACGCTATAATGACTTCATTATTAAATTCTGATTAACAGATGTACTCTTGGCGTTTTTCAAGTGGTAAAAATATATAGGGAAGACCGGGGCACAGTGGGTATACTTTTTAAAAGAATAACATAGTAATATAGAAGCCTTCAGGATCTATGTACATTTTGTCATCGTTTTAGAGCTACTAGTATTTTTGCTATGAAAGATTAAAGTTGGTTGCGCAGACTGTTCCACTGTGCCCCTATACCGGTGGCACGGGGTACAGTGGTCCACGCAAAATTAAGACTCGTGGTGTTTTATAATTACACATAGAATAAAAATCCAATTGTCAGATGAATAATTACTTTTCAAGATAAACTTTTAAGTGCAAATATTTTCTACTATACTTGTGCAGCTTCTTCGCAAATCAAATGCATTGGGTTTCTGATAAAACCTGATTTTATAAAGACGTTGTACCTCGGTCTCCCCTACTGAAAGGGTTAAGCCGTAATTTCTGAGAAGCCCTTTTTTGTTTTTTCTCCAAAGCTTCGACGAATAAGCGACAGATGGCGCTGCTGGTTAAAGAATTCCACTGCGAAACTCATTTCAAGATGGCGGCTGTCATCAGCTGTTTATCCGCCATGGCCTGCATTTTATCCGAAAAATTTCCGTTTTTTGGTAAAGTTTTTGTTTTAAAATGTCCTTCTCAATTATAAGTCAGCCTTCGGATCCTCAGCCGGCATGTAAGTCATCGACCCAAGCGTCCGAAAACAATATCCTCCTCTAATGACACCTTTAAATGGCCATCGCCAGAAAACACTTTATTTGAAATGGTAATTTTCTTATTATAGCCTCGTTTTATTAGTCTTATATATGTGCTGTCTATCGTTTAGATCTTGAATTGCTAGCGTAAAACCCGTGTCCAGTCGATTTTAAGATTTCCTTTTCATAACTGGTTAATATTCTGATGAAATCCAACTGGTTATATAACCTAACTTAACACTAGATCACTATACATTCCTAAACGACATAAAGTCAAACAGTTTTAACCTTTGGACGTTCAAGTAGGTGTTTTAAAGGTCTAAATATGATTGTTTTAAAATACTTTGGCGCTAAGATTGCAAATTTGACGATGCTGGACCTGGGTTCTACAATTTATACAAAATGTGCATACTTTCGCCCGTTGCTGATGCGTTTTCTTATCGTCGAAGACTGAATTTAGAAATGAAACAATCCCGTGCCAAACCGATGCCGCTTCGGTCTCCACCGAAGAGGAGGGGACCCAACCGGCATTTGAAGAAAGGGACGAAAACGCGAAAAATCCCGAAAAAATCCACCGAGACGTAAGTGCCACAACAGAATCCGAGGGCGAAGAAGACGAGATTTCGCCCGACTACGATTCGGAAGAAGATAGAAGGAAGCCCAGAAAAAGGCGCCCGAAAGCAACTCCGAGAAAAAGAAAAAGCAAGAAAAAGCCTAATTTGCGAGCTGAGGATCCGACGTCTGCCGAAGACGAGAAAGCAGAAGAAGCCAAAGAAGAAGGAGGAGGAAACGAGCAGCGACGCAAGCTGAGGAAGCGCCTGTCTGCCGTCTCGTATCGCGAAGACAGCATTACTGTGATAAAGCCGTTGGGAAGAGAGAGGGTCGAATGCCCGCACTGTGATAAAGAATTCGAGAAGCGATACCTGAAGCTGCACCTGTTGAAGCACTCGGGCGATCGGCCTCACGTATGTGATATTTGCAAGAAATCGTTTATTTCGAGGTACAACGTGAAGCTGCACAAGGAGAGGTGCCACGGTACCAAGAAGATGTTCGACTGTGATATTTGTAGGCGTACCTTCTCTTCGAAGCACGCGGCCACCGAGCACCGTCGTACGCACACCGGGGAGAAGCCCTACCGCTGCAAGACGTGCTCCCGCGAGTTCAGCCACATGTCGGCGTGGACTTCGCACGAGCGCACCCACAACCCAAACCTGAGCCGCGTTTTCCAGTGCAGCCAGTGCAGCAAGATGTTCAAGCACAAGCGCAGCCTGCAGAAGCACACGGAGAGCGTGCACCAAGGCATCCGCAAGGCCCACGCCTATCTCTGCTCCACCTGCGGCCACAGCTACGATTCGCACTCCAAGCTCAAGGTACATCAGTACAGGCACACCGGCGAGAGGCCCTTCGCCTGCCCCGACTGCTCCAAGACCTTCATGACGAAAGACGTGCTGCGCAACCACTTGCTCATCCACCAGGACGTCAAGCCGTTCCAGTGCGAGAGCTGCGGCATGCGCTTTCGCCAGGCCATCACTTTCAAGCGACATCGCTCTGTGAGTATGCGCCACGTGGTGCCGCCGCTTCCACACCCAGTAATTTGTCATTGCTAAATCGTTTTTTCCCCCGACAGGTCCACACCGGCATCAAACCGTTCAAGTGCAAGATATGCTCGAAGCAGTTCATCCACAGAGTTTACATGATGAAGCACGAATGCTACAAAAGCAGACGAGGAAGGGAAAAGAAGAAAGCCGCAACCGCGGATGTTGCCGCAGCCAACGCCGCAGCAGCAGCTGCCGTTGCAACCGCTGTATCCGTCGCCAAGGGAGGGGAAGAGGAGACTAAACCTACCGGAAACCACTAAAGCTGGATTTTGTTTTTTTTCTTCTTTTTTTTTCTTTTTTTACGCAATCGTACATCATTGAAATCCGTATATCCACGGCCAATCGGGCATTAAATCCTTTTGGCCCTTATTAAATATCCAATATCCCTTATAATTCTAGAAACAATACCGGCCAACAGGCATAGCAGCTATTCGTATATCTTCCTCCGTGCCGAAGATCGTCTATAATACACCGGTCAAATTCTGCGAGGACACGTCATCGTCCGGGTCGATTCGATGCCACGAGAGCGGCGGCACGGAAACCGTGCTTTTTTTCTCTCTCGCAACGTCGTGTTTTCACATCTCGAGCCGACGACCGGATCTGCTTTGCCTTTACAATATAAGCTGCTTGCGCTTAGGGCTTTCCACCTAGGATATATCACTCACACCAGGTTGTACCACTCTTATTTAGCCATATGTCTCACCCCAAAAATAATCCCGGTTTAACAGCGATTAGTCTTTTTGTGATATTTTGGAATCTTGTCTCGATCAGAGATAAAAATCCCACCAAATTTTTTAGTACTTTTATTGTGATATTTACGCTTATATTGGAGACAACTTAACCACTAAAATGTTCCTTAAAGAGCGATTTCGCTTCGATATTAGCCCGTTTTTAAAAAACAAAATCTGTTTTATATAGCTATATAGTTAAATTGCGCTCGGTGCAGTAATCGACTCGCTATAGTTAGTCGAGATAAAAGAAAATCATGAAATATATTTGCTGCGGGTGATAGCGGAGTCAGTTGCTACTTTTTTTCCCTTTTTTAAAAAAAAAAAGTTACTGCGAGTTTTTCTTTTAATCTCCCCGATGGAAAGATTCCACCTTTGTTACTCTTTATATTCGGCAGAAGATATAATCTGTTAAATGTTGAAAATAAAAATGCTTTTAAAACTTATAGACATGTTGGTTTAGACAATATTTGTTACCCCAACCCCCTACCTGAAAAAAGGGTTGTCCGGCGCACATAAATTGGTTGATTTAAGGGGTGCTAGTAGCGCATCTGCCTCCCGAAGGTGTTTTGGGTCTGCATCCCTACAGGTATGTCACATCCAGTTGGAAAAAGGCATCAATAAGGAATTAGAAGCATGGTTTAATTGCCAAAACACAAGTATAAATCATACCGAGGGGCCTAACCCTAATCTAAATAAAACCCTCTCCAAATTAATTAAAACCCTCTCCAGTTGTATCGGGTTTGTAACACGGCGTCTCGGAAACGTTCAAGAATATTTCAGTTAGCATAATCTTAAGACATTAACAGTTCAATTTTGATTAACAAGATATTTTATACATAATACTCAGGCCCAAATCTAAGGAGGGGGATATGTTCATCCCTTTCCTCCCCCACGAAATCAAAAAATGACCAACCATTTTACCAAAAAATGTGGAATTTCCATCTATATTTTCCCCATTCCCAAAATTTCTTAAATCCGACAGCTAGTTTTGTACAATTATTGTATTTTATGCGCTCTGAATTTTTAAAAATAGTAAAAAAGGGTTAAATTGTTCCATTTACAGTGTTTTTATGGTTTGCCCTCGGTTCCAATCGGCGCTTCTGCTAAAGGACTTCCACGAGCTTGTGTTCTATTGAAAACTCGATTCTTTTTCCGATGTGTTTGAAGTTTGGATTTCACGGTTTGTTATTTATCGATTTTTACTCTTTAAATTTCGTGTAAAATCAACTTCATTAGTGTTTACGTGATGTCTCGCTGTCAAAGACTACATTTCACATTTCTAAACGCTAGCATTTAATGATATTCCTCGGAAAATATGAAATTCGAACCAGCGTTCGAAACCTGATTGCAGAAAAATGGAGGAAAATTTTCCAAATTTGATTACCTTTAAAGGAAAAAAGGAAAAAAAAACGACGAGCAGAGCAAAGTCAAGAGCCAAGAGATTGTCGACGATAATCAACTCATTGCACGATTTGACATCGAAGACGTCAGACGGCAACGAATCAGAGAAACAGGGTGAAGATAGCATTCTGGAGCCAGGTATTGAATTAACCCTTCAAATAAAAGAAGAGCCGGTGTCTGATTACAGTTCAGAAGATCCAGGCAGTACGAGAGACGTCATGTCTGGAATGGCAGCGAAGCAGACAAGGAGAAAGCGTGGAAGACCCAAAAAAGATGCTCTGGTAAGCGTTAAACCAATGGATTCCGAGCCCAAACGAAGGCAGGTGAGGTACAAGGACCATCCGTGCGAAATCTGCGGCAAACTGTTTGACTCGTACTACCTAAAAATCCACATGAGGCGACACACGGGCGAAAAGCCGTTCAGGTGTAGCCAGTGCAGCCGGACATTCTGCAAGAAATCTCAGCTTAAGACTCACTTTCAGAGGCTTCACGGCGAGCCGCAAGATTCTCAGCAGTGCGATTCGTGCTGCGGCAGCGCGGTGGCCGGCGAAGTGACGGAGCGGACCGATAAAAAGAGGTTCGAGTGCAAGGTGTGCGGCAAGGAGTTTCGGCAGATGGCGCATCTCAGCCAGCACGAGAAGACGCACTTGGAAGGGAAGCGGTTCAAGTGCGACCTGTGCAGCGCCGAGTTCAAAGTTAAATCCAGCCTGGAGAAACACAAGGAGACGATCCACGACGGCATCAAGAGGGTTTTCCCGTGCCACCTGTGCGACAAGTCGTTCACCCGCAAGGCCAAGCTGAACGATCACGTGAATTTTCACTTGGGGCAGTCGCGACACCTGTGCGAATACTGCGGCAAGCCGTTTCTGTCGCGCAAAACCCTCAGAACCCACCTGCTGATCCACGAGGACAAGAAGCCCTACCTGTGCCAGGTGTGCGGCCGCTCTTTTCGCCAGTCCAACGTCCTCAAACTGCACATGACCACCCACACGGGGATAAAACCGTACAAGTGTCAGCTCTGCTTTAAGCAGTTCATTCATCGGGTGTACATGGTGAGGCATCAGTGTCCCAACAAACCCATCGTCCCGCAAGCGGCCGAGAACATGATTTTGATCGCCGAGAACATGCCAAATAAGTCGGACGGATCTTAATGTACGACGTGTTTCACTGTATCATGTTTTAGTGAAACAGTGTCGTGTATTTATGTCGTTATGTACATTTTTTTTGAAAATTTCCGCACGTTCGTTATAATTTTGCGCCCATTTAGTAGGTAAACAAAGTTGGGACCCTGTCTTAAGCACATGTGGATCAAAGACTCGTCCAATAACTAACAATCATGTTTTTTCACTCTGTTTTAAATAACCCAATCGTGAAAAAAAAAAGATTGCTACATCCGTTAACGTTGTCGCCAATATGTTTTGCCATCTCCTGTTATATCAGGCTTTGCTTTTTACATTGTGAAAATGAATCTGATATTTGTAAAAATTCTTAAAAGTTGACATCTTGCATGTTATGCAGCTTCGAAACCTCTAGGCCACAGATTCAGACAAAAGTAACTTTTGTCAAGAAATGGCTGGATAGTTGATACTAAAAGATTTATAGCCAATTTGTGATGGCAGCTAGTGTATCAAACACAGGATTAACATTTTATGCATAATAAAATAACCTATTTATTATTTAGATTTATTAAGGATTCATCGCATGTTTTTAAATTACAGTAGATACCGCTTAAGAATACTGGCAAGTATTTGGGAGTTTATATTACCGAAAAGAGAGATGTCACACTCGTCCATTCATCGGTTTTTATAATTGCGGAACTTGAGATTATGTTCAGTTGCCAAAGATTTAATTGACGTTTTTTTTTTACAAAATTTGATCGGCTACACAGCATACATATCTACAAAGTCTGTTAGACGCAAGTTTTCTTTTTCATGAAGTTTCCGTATTTCATTTCGACACGAACGTACTTGGCAATATTTCTAATTTCAAATGTTTGTTGAAAATTTCGTTAAGATTCTCCTCAGATTTTTTTATGCCCTTTCTCTCCAAATACTTTTTTCTTCTTTCTTGATTTTTAGCGTTTGCAGTAGTGCCGGGTTTTTTCCTGTTCTTCTTGGAACGTAACTTCATGCCTTCGATGCGCTATAAAAGACAAATGGAATTTTTACGAAGATCTGTTTCGTGATCTTCAAGAGTTTCGAAGATCGGATTTTCACCTTGGCTGATTTCGCAGGTTTTTCTTCCGTAGTCGATGTATCGTCGCTGGCATTTTTGGTTTCACCCAAAGGATCCGAAGATTGTGAGAATTCATTTTTACTCTCTAGTTTCCTCTTTAACTTTATTGGGTTTTTTCCAACGTCGTCCATTTTATAAAAAAATTCACTGCAATAATATTTAATCAAGGGATTGTCAAACTCGGTTTTGTGACATGAAAAATGATTTTGTGATTGATTCAGGAAATGTTGAACACTAAAAAATTTTAATGTAGGCCTACAGTTTATTTAATCGCATATGTACGTATGTATGCATCGTTTTACTGATTCAACTTAAATAAAACCAGATTTATACTATATTTAATTAAACAAAATTTAAAAATCCATAATTAAACTAAGATCTTACAAACAGGATCCTTCAGAATATATTCTATAAAGTATAATTTATAGAATTCCGAATTCGTAATTTGGAACTAGTAGCAGACGCAATGACACCCGGCAATTTTATCAAAAGCGCTTCAGGAAATAGCCTTTTAGTGTAGCATTTTTCAGCTCTCTAACGTTCTACATTATTTCCGCTCTTTTTTGTAATTCAATTACAAGAAGAAATGCATAGCGCTCGGCAATTATTCCTCTTAGCTCTTTCGAATGACATCGTTTACATTGTTTGTGTTCTTTTATGATTGAAATGCAGTTTTTAAAGGTAATTTTCGTGTTTTATATGTTTAATATTCACTAGTTTGATGCTTAATGCTACGCTGTAGGGTCTAGGCATGGGTATGGTGACAAATAGCCACAGCAGTCGGCTTTTTATATAACGATTTTCTCAGTTCGTATTCGAAGGTGCGGTGTTCAAATTGAGATGTTCACACGAGTTGTCAAAATTATTTTCAACTTTTTATTTTAAGGATTATCGATGAAACAGCAATTTTGATTTGAAGTCACACACTATAGATGCGATTATTGGATGCTATGGAACCTTGCGCAGAAACAGCACACACACCAAAGGCTAAAAATTCAAATAAATCGCCACCAAAACTCACTGAACTAGCAGAGGCGTGCAAGAAGAAGTGTACTGCCGAAATGCAGGAGGTAATGTCAGGTGCAGAAGATGAGGCTGGAAATGTAAAAGCACGAAAAACCTCGAAGGCGAGGCGAAAATCCAACAATCCGAGAAAAGTGGTGCTTCCTAGTGACAAGGAGGAAGCGCCGCCGGAATCCCTGCCAAAGCAACGGAAAAGCCAGCGTATACGGACACCGGCAAAGGCTTCGGATGCTTCACCTGTGAAGAAATCCGTGAAAAAACGATCGATGCAGAATGCCGCCAGCAACAGCGCTGGGGCTAGGACCACGAGGGGGTCCACAAATGCTAAAACTGCAAAAGGCAAGCGGTCAGCTGTTAAGAAATCAGTCGTGGGTAAAGGAAAGACGGTGAAACGGAAAGAGCCAGTGGCCGCAAAGGATATTCCAGCTGCTGGGTCCGATAAAACCGAAGAACATGCGATGGACGTGGATGCGGACGAGGATCGAGCCGAGAAAGGTTCTTGTCAGGAGGAGAGCCAGTCTTCCGAGGAGGAAAAGGACGAGAAAGGTTCGTCTCGGGCCGCCAAAAAAAAGATAATCCACAAAAAGCGGCCGTGCGAGGTGTGCGGTCGATGCTACAACACGTTCTACCTCAAGGTCCACATGCGCAAGCACACGGGGGAAAAACCGTTTGCCTGCAAGGAGTGCTCGCGTAGCTTCAGCACCGACTCGTTGCTGCGCACGCACGTCCAGCGTTACCACGGCAACACGGACGAGCTGCACTGCGACGTATGCAAGAAGGTGTTCGCCTCGAAGGGCAGCTTAAAGATCCACCGTCAGATCCACTCGGACGAGAAGCCGTACAAGTGCCATCTGTGCGACAAGGAGTTCAAGCAGCCCGGAGTTCTCAACGAACACCTAAAGACTCACAACGACGACTTCCCGTTCATCTGCGAGGTGTGCGGCAAGCGTTTCAAGAGCAAACGCAGCGTGTTCCGACACAAGGAGTCCACGCACGACGGCATCAAGAACTTGTACCTGTGCACGTCGTGCGGGAAGATCTTCCACGACAAGTCGTCGCTGTGGCGGCACCAGAAGCGCCACGAGCAGGGCTACACAAAACACATCTGCGAGGTGTGCGGCAAGCAGTTCCACGAGCGCAAAGTCCTCAGCACTCACATGCTTATCCACGAGAACAAAAAACCGTACCAGTGCGAGGTGTGCAGCAAGCAGTTCCGCCACTACAGCGTACTTAAACGCCACATGTGCTGTCACACCGGAGTCAAGCCGTTTAAGTGCGACAGCTGCTCCCGCCAGTTTATACACAGAGTGTACATGCTGAGGCACAAATGCTCGCAGAGGCACAACGGCACGCAGATGGACAAGGGCACGCAGAAGGACGAGGAGATGACCAACGGCACGGGCGCAGGGGCCGACAACGCCGGTTCGGTGCTGGCGGATTCGAGCACGCAGCCGGCAGAGGACCCGACGGAAGTGTTGGTGTTTGTCCCGAACATCCTCGCCATGGATTCCGTGTCCATGCCGACGCTTCACGAACCTCACGAGATGGACCCAAATCCAATCCCACTACCTCATCAACATTCCGAACCGGATCAGGTGCAGCTTCGGACTCTAGTTCCACTCCAGCAGCATGAGATACATACGGAAACTGTGATTATTTATCCCGTAGATAATGTCGATGTCTGGAACGCGTGAACCTCCGTTTCACACTCGTGAAATCGGAGAAATGCAACATTTTTGTTTTTATACTTTTTACAACCCGTCACCCGTAGCAATAAAAATTAAGAAAGAATCCGTGCTGACAATAACTGGCATAAAGTATCCACATTTTATCATGGATCACTTTCACTCGAACATCGAAACTCGTCATTATTTTACATAGTAAAGTTACCCCAAAAGATGTCGCTACCGAACTGTCAACTTTTTGCCTCGGGCGAGAAGGCGATCTCGCATATAGCCTGATACCGATTAAGCGGAGGCCAAAATAATTGAAACTAACCATAACTCGAAGAAAAGCGACAATAGTCGTGTACAAGCACATCCCGTTTCGATTTTTCGTAATCTTCTCAAAATTCTCTGGTAACTTTTTCGTAAAGTGCTAATAATTTGTAAAATCACATTTGAAAGGACTCGAAATTTAAAAATCTGTCCTTTTTGGAAAGCATTGGTTCAAAGGGTAAAGTAAGGCGTACGTTGAAGATATATTATTTATGTTTTAAACATGTTACCATTTCAGGCAGAACTTGGAGACCCACGTTTTCTAGGGCATCCGGACTTAAGCCCACAGGACATTTGGACAGAATCATAAGCACAAGTGGACATTAGGGCTAGTAGACATTTAGGCAAGTTGACATAAGTGAAAATAAACACAGGCACGGATGAAATATTGTCGCGTATTTTGAGAATATGCGGAAAATGTAAAAGAAACTGTCTGCGCATTAACTCTGGTTCGCCCTTATGTTGGAATATTGCGCTCCTGTTTGGAACCCTCGCAGGATGGTTCATATTCAGGATATAGAGATGGTCCAGCGTAGGGCAGCCAGATGTGTTAAGGGCAGTTATCAACATTCCGCGAGTGTGATAGAAATGCTCCACTCCCTAAATTGGGACACGTTGAAGTCCAGACGCAAAAAGTTATCTACGGGGTTATTTAAACGTTTTAATCTTTCTCTTAATTCAAATTAATTAAGGCCTGACGAGCACTCGAGGAGTAGACGTAATCACTCGAATCCTTTGACCGATTTTCATGCCCCTAGACGGATGCTTCCTATTGGTCCTTTTTTTTGCGTGCGATTAGACGATGGAATAGCCTACCTTGCGATTCTCCTGATTTAGTAAAAATTCAATCTAACAATGATGTCTAAGTCGCTACTGACTTAGGGGAGCATTCTCCTTAAATTTGGTACGACCCCCAGCTACCATGTGGCATTTATTTGCTGACTGTAGGGTACTGAATTGATTTGAATAATATATTTTATAGACATAACATCCACTTGCCCTAATGTCCGCTGAGATTTCCTCCTTAGGGCTGATGTCCTAGATTGGTCTTCTAGTTTTGTAAGTTCTGTAGCGTGGTAATATGCCTCAGCGAAATATTTGTAAATATGATCTCGTGTCGTTCGCACCAATTATGATATCAGTGGTCTTGCATTTAGCGAATTTATACCCGGTAGACTATATTAATATTTTGTACGGCTGTTTTTTAGTTAGTGAGGTTTTCAATTTTTGGAGTAGTTTTCTCGCGCGCATAATTTAAATTTATTCAATAAAGAAACTATTCATTAATTGAAGCTGATTCTTACTTAGATTAATAATTAATTGCATATTCAAATAATACAATTAGTTAGAAATTACAAGTCGAATTATTTTGCATTTTAAACTTTTGAATCACAATTTTGTGAAATTAAAAATCATTTTTCCAACTGCAGGCTAGTGGAATTACCTGGATTATTATTACCCGTTTTTAAACGTAATAATTTTATTTATTTATCGGTAGAAATTGTTAACTTTTAATTTCATTATAATTACGTTTCGAATTATTTTGCATTTTAAACTTTTGAATCACAATTTTACGAAATAATTTCCTGAAATTAAGCCCGAATTTTCCTGAATTTTTCCAACTGCAGGCTAGTGGAATACCTGGATCATTAGTACCCGTTTTTCACGTAATATTTTGATTTATATTTTATTTTGTATGTTATTTTGTTAGTAGAAATTGTGAATTTGTGTTATAATAATTTAGTTTCGAATTTCCCTCCGCCATGTTCCATTCCACTAGGTATTTTCTTCCCGTGGATAGGGATAAATCATTCCGTAATGTTTTCCAACGCGTTTCACTCCTCGGTCACACTTTTATTAAGAAGGAACAAGAGCGCCCTCTAGGTTATGTTTACTTTCCCGACGATAGCGTTATTTCCAATTTTATCAAATATTAAGAGGTAAAATGCATATTTTATTTGCTCGGTAGTGATAAATTACAAGTTTTGCATGTTATCCGTGGCATCGGCATCTTTAAGATTGACTTCTAGGCATTTTATCACCAAAAATTCATGTCGGAAAATGCCGGGTAGCTTTCCCTAAAACGTTGATTTTTCGTTCCATTCCACTTTTCCAATTTTTCCATCTAATTTGACGAATCCTTTAGAAATATCCGAAATTCACATCGCCATTTGATTTCTGATGTTCCTTCGGCAGTTCCTCGTAAGTTTGGACCTTAAATATTGACGTAAATCTCCGTATTTCTAAAATTATTTACTCTCATTGAATGGTGCACACTTGAGATCCACCCTGTAGGCCTTTTTGAGGTAAGCCTACTGGGGTGTCTTAAAAGTTGTGCTGTTATGGTTTTGAAAATGTCATAATCTTGAATTTTTCCTTTAATACAAGCTCGGATTAGACAAGCATCATAATCGTGCGATGAAAACATATCGTGGAAGGGATTAATAATTGCTTAAAGATCGAAGTAGGCTTAAAATTTTCCATTTTTTATTTGTAGGAAGTATTTAAACTCATTGGACTCCTTCTCGTCACTTTCCATTGAGAAATGGATTTATCGGTGAACGGAGAAGGTAATTCCACCGTAACGTCCGAGGGAGAAGCCGACAACGTTCCTGACAACACAAGTCCCGCTTGCTGCGAAGACGAGAGCGATGGCGGGGATGCCAAACCCGACATTTCATCCGATGTAATCGACGATGAGGAGGATGATGATGATGATGATGATGTAAAACCTGATGCTACGTGGGACACCATCGACGAGGATCATGGTGCGCCGCAAAGCAACGTTGCTACGGGAGCTTCGAAGCGCCGTAGAAGGCAACGTAAGAACTTTCCGGTACCCTCTTCGTCGCGGGTGCTGCGATCCCAGAGTCCGCTTCACGAATGCGGCGAGCAAGAAGATCGGCTGTTAGATTGCAAGAAGGAGAAGAGATCCGGAGTCCAGCGTAATCTTAGCAACGACGAAATCGAGCAAGAGCTCCTGCAGCAGCAAGTGTCCAAATCGAAGCGAAAATCCACGAAACCGAGGAAGCTTAAGATAGTTATCTCCAAGAAAAACCAGTCCGAAAGTTGCGAAGGGATTGCGGAGGAGGAGGAGGAGGAGGGCGAGCAGGCACAGGGTTCCATAAAGGTAGAGCGAGACGAGGTCGCCGAAGCCGAGCTTTTGGAGGCTTTTTCAAGCGCGAGCGATCAGGAATACGACATCATTATGGACAATTCGTCCGACGAAGACTACGTCGAAAATGCCAAATCAAAAGCAGCTAAAGCACGGCCCAAGAAAGGCAAACGTGCCGCTACGGCGGCGGCGGTTGCCGAACCTAATTCCGCCGCCAAGAAGATACGCAAGAAGAAGAAGCGCGACAGCGAGGTTTCCGAATGCAAAGTATGCCTTCGTACCTTCCGTAACTTCTACATGCCGACCCACATGAGGACACACACCGGCGAGAAGCCGTACGCGTGCAACTTCTGCACTAAGCAGTTTTCGACTGAGTGCTACCTGAAGATGCACACGCAGAGCTGCCACGAGGATCCGCAGGCGTTCCAGTGCAACATCTGCCAGCGCAACCTGGCCTCCAAAGGTAGCCTGCGCGAACACAAGCGTACGCACTCGGACGAGCGCCCCTTCCAGTGCCACATTTGCCAGAAGGTGTTTCGCCAGCCCGCGCTCCTCATCAATCACGTAAAGACGCACTCGGACCTGACGCCTTACCAGTGCGAACAGTGCGGCAACCGCTACAAGTACAAGCGCAGCATGGAGATGCACAAGGAGCGCATCCACGACGGCATCCGCAAGTCCTTTCCCTGCACCATTTGCACCAAGGTGTTCACCCGCAAGACCAAGCTGAAGGACCACACCAATTGGCACCTGGGCAAGTCGCCGCACCTTTGCGAACACTGCGGCAAGCGTTTCCTTTCTCGCAAGACGCTGCGCACCCATCTGCTCATCCACGAGGACAAGAAGCCCTACCCCTGCGACATGTGTGGCAAGGCCTTCCGGCAGGCACACGTCCTCAAGCGCCACGTCACCACTCACACCGGCATCAAACCCTTCAAGTGCGACCTGTGCTCCAAGCAGTTTATTCACCGCGTTTACCTGGTCAGGCACGACTGTCCCAAGAAATCCAAGATCCTGTTGCCTCTGCCCATCGACAAGCTGGAAATGGTCGAGGAGGAAGTTTTACCCATGGAGGACACTCCGATGATGGCGGAAGAAACGATCGCCGCCATAGACATGCATGATCCCATTACCATACACGTGCCCATGTCCATCCAGGAGTCCATGTGATGTTTGTTCGGCGGTGGCGGTCCGAGAGACTGCCAATGATGGGACTAGAACGGCCTTCGTCGCTCATTTTAAAAAGAAACGTTAGGCAATCGGTGGTGGCGCTCTCGAGAGAGGCCGCCGATTTGCATCGAAGGTTTATAAACTTGTAAATAAGCTGGTGTTGTGCCGGCATAACTGCCTCGTATGAGGGAGCGTCAGAAAATCTCACGTACTGATGTCGGATAGCTGGCGATGGAAGGACTTCTTGTAAAGGAACAGTTGTGATTGCTGAAGAAGCAACTTTGCAACGGGCGGAAGAGGTGACTTGCGAGTAACGATATTTGATGTGGAAACTACCAGTCGAAACATACGCAGACAGATAAAACATGCGCAAGAAACACTGAAACAAAGTTTCCAGCATGTTTTTCAAAACTCGTGTCCCAAATTCAGCGCTTTTGTCAACGTCTGTATTTCATGGCTTAAACGATTTGATCAGTTTCGCAGACAACGTTTCAAAATTGAAAGCACGTGTTGCGATGCGCTACATCATCTTGTACAGGCCTTGGTAAAAGCGCCTTAACCAGGACACGTAGAACACTTTTTTTCCTTTAATCCGGACCGCCTCTCGAGCGATTGCTTCGTGAGACAAGGCGGAGCTTTATATTGGCTGGTACGGCGCTTTTGTCAACTTCTGTATTTCATGATAGTAGACGATTTCACCAAGTGCTTTCAGTTTCGCAGACGATGTTTCAAAATTGAAAGCACGTGTTGCGATGCGCTACGTCATCTTGTACAGGCCTTGGTAAAAGTGCCTTAACCAGGACACAGGACACATTTTTTTTCCTTTGATCCGGACCGCCTTTCTCGAGCGATCGTTACGACATATCGGGAAACATCAAAATGTGTCAGAAAATGGCTGTTTATGACACATGTTTCACAAACACGCTTCTGGACACATCAAGGCAGCATGTGCATGTTTCATGTGTCTTATGTTGTGCGACAAGAGTCGCAGCGCTAGATATCGCTGTGGTGGGAAGACTTGTATCGCAGCGGGGCCGTTACAAGAGTAAATACAGTAGGTTAGTCTTTCCTCGCTAAACCACGCGGTTGCTACATCGTCTATCGTCACTCGCCTGTCGCTTCGATTCATCTTTTCCACCCGTAGCACAGTTGCTTGTGTCACAATCTCAGCAGGATTACCAGGTCAAGTGAACTCGCACACCATTTTGAATACGAGCCACTCTTAACCAGTTAATAACCACGCCGACTTTCCGAACTATGCCAGAGATGGATTGTGCCGACATCCAAGTCGGCGTTTCAATTGCCACTTTCAGATATCCGGTATCGGTCTGTGACATCGGCCTCTCTCTCGTATCGGCAAAAATGATCACATGTTTCGTTCGTTTCCATAGATTGCACTGCGGTAGCTTGTGTGTCCACTTGACGAGCGACTTTTCGTCTCTGTCGGGCTTTTGAAAATGAATCCTTCGGTAAGTTTCGGGGAAAAAAACTCCGTTATTTGAAGGAGGGAAGAAATGTTTCTACGGTGCGGGACGGTGGACCATCGCAAAAAGACTCTGCGGGCACAGGGTCGGAAACCTCTGGACCAAGACATCGAGCGAGCATTTCCCGAATCTCGACGAAGGATTTCTTTTCTTCGGTCTTTAAGCACAATTAATTAGACTCGGTGTTTACATTAATGCCACAGTAAATATGTTTTTTTCTTAAATTTCAAAGTTGGGTGGATCTGCACCTTTAAACGGTAATTTCAATTTCCATCTTCTTTTTTTGTACATGGATCTTATATAAAGTGTTAGCTGGTTTTTATTGAATTAGTTAACACATCGTAGGGCACTGATGTTGTCGGTATTGTAGGCCTATCGCGCTCTCTTTTAGCTAATATTGCTTGATTCGTAGCTACGTTCCACCGTGCGCTTTGTCTCGATACACCACCATTTATTGCATCCGATGTTACATCTACCCATTAATTTGTCAGTATTTAAAAATAAATAATTTAATAGACATTTTTTGTTACTGGATAATGAGGGAAAAGTTTGTGTGAGCAGAGCGCCATCTAGTGGGAACTATAATTGAGTTCCCCTAGGATGGGGGCTGCGCATAATGTCTGTTTAGAACAAAAAAAAGCTTAGTTTATCAAAAGAATCTCTAAGAAATACAAGCTAATATAAAAATAAGGCGATATTAATAGATAAATAATTCAGAACTGATGTATTTGCGATGTTATGTAGTTTTTAAAGTATTAAGACTTTGTTTATGGCTTGCCCCTGTTTAGTTCTTATCGATTGGTTCACATTGTTGTGAACAGATGGCGCTGCTGTTGCCAAAAATTCTTGACTATAGCCACGCCCCGGGCAAAAATGTATACAATTTCAAGACTTTTTTGATCGGTTTTATGGCAATTTTGTGACTCCCAAGTTAATGAAAATTGTAGGAAAGTACAAGAAAATGCAAAAAAGGTAATCTGTTTACAACTAAATATGATACAAAACGTATCTACGTAAAATCTGATTTCTGAAATAAATTTAACGTAATTTCTAACGTCTGCGCATGACGGAAGGAGAACCTTTTCTGGTGTATGCAAATTTACCGTTACACGTGCGTTCCATTTTCTGTCAAGCTTTGGAGTTTGCGGGTAATTATTTTGCTCAATTTTTTTTACTAATTAACCCTTGAAAATTAACACGTTTTTATTTAGATTTACGAAAGTAAGTCTTATTTGTGTAAATTAATGGCAATACTGTAGTATTTTCGATATTGGCTAGTTATTGAGCATGTGGAGCTCTAAAAACATTCGGCAGATTGCAAAATTAAAATTCCTGTTATTTTTCAATTTAAATATTAACCCGGTATCAGGACATAATGCTGAAAAAATTGCGTTAAAATTCATAGAAATTTGCTATTTGAAATGGGTTAATCTGAAGTTTAGTAATCTCTGTCCGATGCCCCGTGTGTGTTTTCTTGCCTTTTCTCTCACCTTATTGTTTGTATCTTGTCCGCAGTTGAACGGTTGTTGAAAGTATCAAAATTGTATTTGTTTCTCACAATTATTCAGCCCTCGTTTGCCAGGTACCAGTTCTTTCTTCGAGTGCGAATCTGGCGAAAATGTTTGGACCGGAATGGAAGTTGATGAAGGAGTTGCCAGTGGACGACGGATGGAGTGCATTTATGAAAGGTTTATCCGTTTGGATCGACAGACCCCACATCTTAAATAAGCGACTCTGCGCTGTCAACGAAATCGCTTGCTGGACACTCGAGAGATCCTCGGATCCTCTGTGGAAGTCTCTCGTTTCGGAATTGAAAAGCGTTCGACTCGACGCAGATTCGGAAAATTCTGAATGCATAAATCGGATTTCTGAAGTGCTGACCGCTTGCCGAATAAACCACTGCAAGATCGGATCTGGAACGGACTGTTGCGATAAACCAACTCTGAGGCTAAGGCAACATATGCCAAAAAGAAACACTTTGCACGAACAGATCTTTGAAATGATCTTAAACGGTAACTTACGAACTTACGATGAAGAATTTTACGATGATTTTGCTCTAATTTTGTTTCCCCTTTTGCTTAGACATACACGATTGCACCGTTGTGTTTATACCGGTGTCGAACGGTGGCACCACGAACGAGGGACTCAATCCCGTTGCTCCGCTTCTCACTTATGCGGTAAACTACATTCTCGATCTGTGCGTAATCTGCAGGCTTAATTCCTGGCCCTACCAATTTTGGATCATTTATCCCCATTTTTGTAGATATATTACAACACTGGATTATTTTTTACAGCGTACATTTTTTGATTCACGACCCGGAAAACACGGAGTTACTGAAAAGACCAGGCGATGTTACTTGGTTGACCGAAAAAGTTTTACCAAAAATCTGCCAATGGAGTTACAAAACTACGCTGGATCCGTTAGAAAATCGTGTGATGCTGCCATCGCTGAGTTTGGTCTCCACGTATCGCTACAGTCTCCTTTACAACGAACTCAAGATGAAGTACGGCAAATGGTTCGTGGAGGTAAGCAACACTCGATGCAAATTAGTCAAAGTTTCGGCGCATCGCTTTACAGAAACTCTGTTTTGGCATCGCCGAAGTCTCGATAAAATTGAGATATTAATCCGTCAGATTGCTCGTAGAAATGGCCCGAAAGAACCGATCCGACGAAGTTCGTCTATCAAATCATAGCGGTTGCCAGCTATTTGCTAGTAAGTGTAGATTCTCGACAAATGCTCGCGCTTTTGTTTATGTAAACGTTGAAAATGTCTAAGCACTTGCACGTTTCAAATTTTTTGTTTCTTTATTTGCGCAGGTATTATGGAAGGAAGAAAGGGAACGCATGAAACTTAACGTCAAGCAAAGTTTTGTGGATCTCGGGTGCGGAAACGGACTCCTCGTGCACATTTTGAGCTTGGAAGGAGTGAGTTTAACATTTAGTTTTAACGTGTCATGCTCGGCTTTTGTTTGATTTATTACTTTTTGCGTTTTACAAAATGTGTATATTAAGTGATGAGAAAAATGAGTGACATCAATTTCGAGCAACGTACTTGTGTCTCGAGGCACAATATCTTTGCAGACGATTCCCTGGCTATCAAAAAAGCAAATCGGCATGCATTTGATCTTCGATTCGCTTATTCTTGCTTTTTTGGGCATTAAAGAGGTAGAACCGTGCCATTCCATGCTCTGGTGCATGGTTTCCGGGTCATACTCGAACACCCGAGACTCGTCACCGGTAATGTCACGTTCCAGAAAATGGGGATCATTTTCGATCGATTCGAAAAACTCGAGGTGGAGTTTCTCTCCCGATGTCCGTTCGGTCCTGCGAAAGATTTCTTGGAACCAGTTAAGCGCAGATATTTCTTATCCCCAATTAATCTGACGAACGGTGATGCGAGTCAAATTCAGCTCTTCCCCGATCGTTCTAACCGTTAACCCGTGATCTGAATGCGCGAGATTCCGGCTTTCTGTCGACGTTTTCATCGGTTCTCGAAGATGAAGGCCTTCTGCCGCGTGGTTGATCTTCGATCGACTCTCTTCCTTTTAAAATGCTTTAAACCACCGAAAAACCTGGGCCCTCGACAAAACACAGTCTTTCTAGGGCCTGTTGAAGTTTTGCAAAAATGTCCGTTGCACCGTCCCCAAGTTTGAAGGAAAATCCGATAGCACACCGTCGCTCAAAATTTCTGTCGCTCATTTTTAGAAAGCACTAGGAAAAACTGTTTCATGGAAAAAAATCGCTAGGGACAACCAAATGACCAAAGCTTTGCTCGGCTTTATTCATCTATGATCTATGATTTTGCGAAAGCTTGTTTTCCCTAATCCTCATTTTCAATTTAATAAAACAGCATTCGGGATATGGGATCGACGTAAAGCGACGTAAAATATGGGATTTGTACGGACCTGAAACCAGATTACTGGTAAGGTGTTTTTTTTCTTCCAACTTTGTCCATTGCTCGGCGTGCCATCTAATTTCCTCGGATTTTCAGGAAGAACCTTTTATTCCATCTTCGCGGAACTTGTTTCCGGATTGCGATTGGATCATCGGAAGCCATTCCGACGAGCTAACGCCCTGGATCCCCGTGATAACGGCGAGGTTAGTTAATTAATACACGTTCAACTCGTACGAAATCCACCAATCATCTCTCGACCAATCGTGTCGCCTACTTGTTCTAGGTCATCTCGTAAGGCCAGGTTCTTCCTTCTTCCCTGCTGCGCCCATAACTTTGACGCCAAATTCCAGCGCCGCAACTCCAAAGTCAGCATTTACGAAGACTACATGGATTTCGTGGAGGAAATCGCATCGTGCTGCGGCTTTGTTACGAAGAAAGACAAGTTACGGATTCCGTCCACCAAAAGGGTAATGTCCGCATCGAAATACGATGTTGTGTCCGTATCATCGACTAAAATCCTCTCGGTTTTTTTTCATTTTTCTCGCACAGATATGCATCGTCGGATCTCAGCAGCGGTTTTCCGACGAGGAATGGCCGGAAGCGGACGAGAACGTCGACAGGTTCATAATCGGACAGTGCTCGACTCGTACGCTAAATCCTCTTTCGGAAACCGACGGACAAAACGGTGTTGAGGAGGACTGTTGGGCAACCAACTTCCAGGCCAGGAATCCGGTGCAGGAAGTCAGAAATTGCACCCGGCTCAATCCAGACCTGAAAACTTTTATCGTGAAAACGGCTGTCGATGCGCTGCTCGAAGCCAACGAGGATGCGACCGAAATCATTCCCTTAAACGATCGGGAACAAAGAATATGGCATAAAGGAGGTGAGTGTGTTCGTGCTGATAACATTCGCATCGAACGGATTTTGTAAATACGGCGGAATCAACTTAAGAAGTTCGATGAAACCTGTTCTCACGATGCCACTGAAATGTCGCGTTTTGGGTATCGTAAAAGCAACACGGCTGCTTCACAACCGTTTTTCGTTGATTTTTAATTTTCCTAAATATTTTGTCGTGCTTACGGATTACCAGAATTTTCTATTGCAAATATTTTATGCTGTATAATCGACAGACGAGCAAAAATGCAGCTTCGGCATTTTCCCAGTTTTTGTAATCCGCTCGATGTTTGTCTCGCAAACACGGGATGTCGATGATATCGTTCCCGGAACTTAAAAATGTCAAATGCGACGAACATTATTCCAAAATTAATTTAAATTGATTTCAAATAACAAGTTTCAAAATGACGGGCGTGTATCGACTGCTCTTCGGCGACTAAATCCCGCTAAAATGGCGATTCGCACGATGATACTTGTCGCTTGTGCCGCCGGTGTCGAATATCAAAATTTTTTGATAGGCGACATCACCGAATCGAAGCTCTCACGTCTGTGTCCTCGGCAGGATTGACGCGGCATCGTGAGAACGGGGCTTAATTCCGGTCCGTCGAAAAACTTCTTCACAAAGTTTTACGGTAGACCAAAAAGTCGAAACCCTCTCTTTTTTTGTGAAATAGGTTGGTTGGAATTGCCCGATTTGGCAGCTAAAATCCCGAACGATAGCCTCCAAAAACTCAAATCCGAATTCGGAGGATTGAAAACGTTGCTTAGGAATCATTACCAAATTTTTGGAGGTAAATCCATAGTTTTTGCATTTAATACGTTTAACCGAAAGATGCCGAAATGTAATCTATTTTGTTTTTTGCAGTAAAAGGAACCAAAGTGACGTTGAGAAACTACAAAGCCGAGACGCCTTTTCCTAGAAAGCGTAAATCTGTAAAGAAGGGCACGGTCAACGTATCTACGGCCAAAACGAAGCCGTGCTGGTTTAACGAGAATCATCCGGACGGATGTCCGCTCTCTCCGGAAGACTGTTACTTCGTTCATCGGGACTGCGAATCAACGGATGTTGCGAGTTTAGTAAAGGTACTTGTAACTGATGAATTAAAGATCGTTTAGTAACGAATAAATATTACTTTGTATTTATCTAAGATTCCTCTTCTAAGATAATTCTTATTTTATTCTTCCCAGTAAGACTAATTTTCAAGTTTCTCGTAGAATTTACTTTATTGTTTAGAAATGAAAAGATGTCCTAACTTTTCAGAAGCGTGCTTCACTTTTTTTTTTAAAAACTATGTAATGGTTAGCCTAAATTATTGAGTAAATTGATTGATTTAATATAACGAGCCACTGTTAGAGTTTCCAAAGATTTAAAAATGAAGCAATACGACATTATTTCAAGTGATTTTTTTTATTCAAGTCCCAACGTAAATTACACCTGAACACTCGGTTTATATAATGCCAATCTTGTTGGCGACATCTAGGGCATCGAAGTCGGGGCCGAGTCTCACGTACGCCTTCTTCTGACCGTCGGGCCTGAAATCGAGAATAGAGGAAAGTTTTTGTTAACGTTTTGCAGATTCGAGATTGGCGGCAAACGGTAAGAATCCGATAACTTACCTGATTAACGTGTTAACTTTCTCCACGTCGATGTCGTACAGCTTTTTAACGGCAGCCTCGATCTTTGTTTTGTTCGCCTTGATGTTAACGATGAAAACCAGCGTGTTGTTGTCTTCGATCTTCTTCATGGCAGACTCAGTTGTCAGCGGGTGCTTGATTATCGAGAACTGGTCTAACCTAGTCCTCCTCGGCACGGCTTTCCTCACGTATTTCGGCTGACGGGGCAAATGCAAAACCGATGGCCTGTGGAAGCGGACGGAGGTGCGGATCTTGCGCTTACGGGTGTGGATAACTCCCTTCAGCACGTTCTTCTTCGCCTTGAGGGCTTGGGCTTTCTGCTGAGCCTTCTTGACGGCACCTCCCTTTTGCAGCACCTAAAACACACCAGGTTAGCAAGTTTTTCAAGGTACGCTATCTTGTTCGAACAAAGAACCGAGTCTTGGATTTACCTTCTTCGATGCTCCTTTCTGTCCGGTCTTCTTTTCAAACTTTCCACCCTTAGCAGGCTTAACTGCTTTTCCCTTGGCGTCCTTTTTGGGAGCTCCCTTTTGGGCCACCTTAGGTTTGGGCTTGGCAGCACCTTTGGGTTGCGCATCCTTTTTGGGCTTCGCTACCTTCTCGGCTTTGGCTGCTCCGGCTGCAGCAGCAGCGGCTGCTGGTTTTACAGGCTGCTTCTTTGGATCTGTCTTCTCGACTTTTCCTCCCTTGGTGGCTGCTGGTTTGGCTTCTTTGGCTGCACCAGCTTTGGGGGCTGCTTTTGGTGCTGCTGCGGCACCGCTGGACGTAGAGGCTTTACCCTCCGCTATTAGAACAATAGAAAAATATCATTGTTAATTTATCTATATGGATATGTGAACTTTAGGCCCTATAAACATTTAACACAAACTAATCAATTTTAAGCCTAACGTGCTGATGGAAACACTTGGGGATGATGATAATGCCCCGCCACGTGTTCGCACCGGATCTTCAAAATTCTCAATAATAATTGCTTTTATAAACATCTAAACTTCTGCTAACATGTAATATATGTATCGTTATCTTTATAAACTTAACAATTCCCAATTTTAATGTTTGAAAATAGACATAATGAACATAAGAATCGTTCTATTGTGTATGCACATGATGGAACAGGGAATCCGTCTTGTTCCTTTTTATACCAAAATCTAACAAATTTGTTGATTTACTATTCATTCTACTCTTACAAATGAATACTTTTATAATAAGTACTCTTTTAAATAATTCTTATAAATTTATAATTTGTAGTTTACTAACCGGCAGGAGTCTTCTTCGGCTTGGGACCCATCGTGGAAAAACTCAAAGAACGAATGCTACGGGGTTCTCAAAACTTGGGTAAGGCTTCCGGTGAGGGCAATTCATAAAGTCCTTGCACGTTATCCCTCCCGTTATAAATCGCAATTATACTTCTGTTTTAGGCATGTTTTAATACTTTTGCAATAATTAAAACGATTTTAGTATGTTTTTTTAAATTTTTTTTTAAGTTTGCAGAATGCTATTTGTAATTTTTAATTTATAAAAAAATTGTTTTTTTATATCACTTCGTGATTCGCCCCTCGACTTAGAACAGTACTTAGCCGATGTTTCCCGCCAACGGCTGGCATAACGTAAGCCAGCATTCAACCCGTTGTAAGCTCTGACAATCGGCTTACTTTCTGTAGCGCCAATTGTGAAAACAACTTGCTGCTCGTGTAAGTGTCAATTTTTATATTTTTGTAATATAATTAGCATTTATTAGATAGTTAACCGGTGTGACAATACATGTGACATTAGTAATTGAGTGATTCTGTTGAGGGTCACAACAAATGTGGTTGTTTTTAACTAAGTGACCAGTAGGCTTATGGTTGAAAATTGGTCGACGTAATTTTGGGTAATATTTGATACTTCCTAAACTTGTTTCTTTGTGTTGAATATTGTTTTGATTAATAAGATTGAACATTCATGCGATGCAGGTACTTTCACCGTCTGTGTAAGTGACTCAGGGGTGTCTAACTACTTGTCCTAATCTAACAATTATGATTTTCACAAACATACATAGAATAGCTGAAAATATTTGAAAGTTATATCTCTGTATGATGACCGTCCTCAATATATAAATACAAAACATGGGGATTTGAAAGAGTTAGGAACCAATGTTTGATCATAAATGTGCAGCAATATTCGTCAGCCATGTCACGGTCATTCGGATAAAACTTGGGGGAAAAATCTTCAACTCAGTATCCTACAGTCAGCAAATAAATGCCATATGGTAGCTGGGGGTTGCACCCAATTTCAGGAGAATGCTCCCCTAAGTCAGTAGCGACTTAGACATCATTGTTAGATTGAATTTTTACTAAATCA
>JAQGAE010000792.1:0-29681 GCA_034696685.1 Julus scandinavius | reverse complement strand
GGACTTCAACGTGTCCCAATTTAGGGAGTGGAGCATTTCTGTCACACTCGCGGAATGTTGATAACTGCCCTTAACAAGTCTGGCTGCCCTACGCTTGGACCATCTCTATATCCTGAATATGAACCATCCTGCGAGGGTTCCAAACAGGAGCTCAATATTCCAACATAGGGTGAACCAAAGTTGCGCAGACAGTTTCCACACATTCTCGAAATACGCGTTGAATGAATCTAAGGCGTTGTTTTGCTGCACCAACAATTTTTGTGAAATGGTGACCACTTGATGATTTTTGGTAAGGCCAATGGCAATTTGAATAAGTGCTATTCTAATTCAAAATATTAAAAAAACATTGGAGAACTCACCCATGATGGCACACCAAACGCAAGTATTTATGTATGAACTGATGAATGAAAAACAAATCAAGATGGGGCCTCCGAAAACTGCAAACAAACCATTAAAATATGAATTCTTTGAAAACATGATGTTGCTAAAGTGGGCAAGTGACAAAATAAACATGTCACAAAGTCGTTGTCGACCGATTTAATTAAAATTCAATTACCAGTGTCAATTTGCCATAGCCTGAACTGAGACAAGTTTCTGACTCGAATACCAATTATTACAGTCTAGTCTGGTTAAGAATTCTTGCAAATGCGGTTGATAACCGCGACGTACCAGTTTGGTCACCACTGTGGAGAAGAAAGCGACGCATTAACAACAGAATAGGGCATTGTTATAAACATAAAAGCAAAACGACTCAGATGTGCCAGAGAATGTGTTATACTCGTTTAAAATTTAATTAAACAAACTTTGATAAGTTATGATAATTAAATTGTTTTAAAAGTATATCTATACCTCGCTATACGGCCTTTTTAAATTATAACACTTTTTCGATTTACAGCCCACGATGTTTTATTATAAGGGCCAAAAAAAAATGCCGTAATTAAAGAAAGTAGCCAAAAAATGTGATAAATTACCCCAATTTGCCCAAACAAGGTCGGATTTGGCTAACAATAAAACAACTGATGGGTTTCACTTCGTTTAAGAAGGAAAAAATGAAAATCACAATGCAGAAAGAATTGAATTTGTTATTCGGCTTTTCGCTTTACGGACAACTTCTCCGGAACGTATCTAGGCCGTAAAGCGAGGTATGGGTGTATTTTCTGATCATTTGTACGTCTATTACGAAATTACCATGCGATTTAAAACATTTCAAGAACGACGGTTACATAGAAAAACTTGAAAAACAAACATGGAAGAATCCATCAAATAAACATGAAGTCTTGTTATACCTGGATTTCTGAAACCAAGCTGCATGTCATTCAGCAATAATAAGAAAAATAGGGCTATTAAAATCCTGGAAAATTCCAGATCATCCATGAGTTATCATAATCTAGAGTAACCCAGCACATTGATTGACGGACAACAAAACAATCTTAGAAAATCTAATCACCTTGAAAAAGGAACGTGGAATAATCCTTGAAAATTTTGTACGATGCTTGCAGCTGTGCAAATCTGGCCATTTCGTGCACGTAGTTGTTCTGCATCGGTGACAACAACTGCGAGTGGAATCTCAAGATGATGGCAAAGATGTTACGCACCAATTTCATGAGGGGAATGGCATTCTTATGCAGAAGACACCTATTTGACAATATGATAAAATTAGAATATAACGATATTGCAAATCACTTTGGCATCAAACCTTTAAAATAAAGGCGGTTTTAAGGCGTGCGCAATAAACCGAACTCACCTGAATGACACTCGTTTGAGATATTTGATATGCGAAGCAATCAGGTCATCGAGAGATGATGCTTGGCGAACTTCTGCTCTGAATTTAATGGCAGTGACTTGAAACGCCTGTAGGTTAAGGTGCTCTTGAAGGCAGCGTAGAAAATGGTGCATCTCGTGGCGATAAAACTGGAGGAGTCGATACTGCTTTGCATTATAGAAAGATGGAACAGAGGATGGCGAAGAAGGATCGAGCATCTCGAGCGAGCGGTAAATTTCCGTAGAGGCCCAAAGGCAGTGCCTTAGTTGCAACAAAAAGGAGAAAACACGTCCGTAGTATCTGCATACATCGGCAGAAAAAACTATGTTGATGGGGAAATCCACACGATAGTTTAGGCGCAAGCTGTCCAAAACGCTCGGAGCTTGGAAAAAAAATGAATGTTATCACTCAATATTGTCGAACAATAATTCGATCTAGCGCAACAGTCCAGCTTCAACACGGTCCACGTTAGATCAACATCAATATGTTTCGAGTGCAAGAGGGTAAATTGTACAATTAAAACATATTGATTTCGTAAAAGACTGCACTTACAATTTGGTTGAAAGACAGATGACAATGGCTTCACCATGAAGGCAAGATTCTTCTCGAAATCGACGCTACTTTCGGCTTTGGCAGCGGATGAATAAGAAACTGCCTCGGACAGGATGGAGTTGAGGGTGAGTGGATTGAAAAGGTCGGACGGCCTGACAGATTTGGAGAAGCGGTCAAACAAGCGATCGCACAGGCACTGGGAGAATTCACCATCTTGCATGAAGAAACGGCTTTGTACGAATTCAAAATGCTCCTCCAGCTTCAAATCTTCAAAAAAGTAATCCAGGAGTGCCCGATCCACCAAGTTGATTCTGGAAAAGAAATACACTATTAAAATTAAATGCCAATGCTTCACTACCTACAATTTTAAAACAATTTAGTTGAAACCTGGCAAATTAGACACTCGAATTAACATTATATTTGAAAAAAAAATTATACTAACTGTGCCTGTAGTGGGATTCGGATGCAACGGTCAAAGACAACCGGAAGGTTCAAAGTATTCCAAAAATCATCATTAACTTCATCCAGATCTTTGACCTTATCGTCTTTTCGCAGAAAACATTGAGCGATATCAGCCATTGGAAATTCATCTGTCGTTATATAAAATGAATAACTGTTAATGCAACATTTCAGAGATCAATTTGGAAAAAAAAAAGTTAAATTCCTAACCGAATGGTGGAATTTCCAAATCATAGGGAATAACTGTGTGAGGTGTAACAAATTTCATGCCGAGTTCATGAAGGGTGTCTTCTCCAGGTGCTAGAAAACAGTTAAACAGTACTGTGAAAACCTTGCGACTCGACCCACTGGAAAATTAAGATCGAAATACAGGATAAAAGTGCTAATCGGCAAACAAGGTTAAAAACCTTTCATTTCTCATCATTCAATTTATAACTTACCCGTGTCTGAAGCAAGTTGCTCGGATTCCTCATTTGTGGACATCTCATCGCTCGGTTTTGTGTACGTCGAGCCGTACATAAGCTTCTGTATCGTAGAATCCGACGAGTGGCCATGTGTGCTTCGACCCCTGGTGCGCAAAACTTGAAATGTGCTTCCTTCCACCAAAATCCCTGTCTTGGGCAATACCGTCCGGCTTACTTCACAATATTCTGGCGATGCTACCCTAACGGACCTCCTTGCCTCTAGTGTTTCAAACTCTATCGAGAGCCTATCCTGTTTCCTTTTTATGCCCTTTACTTCAATGGAATCTGGCGCTGAACTGTCTATAGCACGCAGATCAATCATTTCCCCATTCTTATCGGCTAAATCCTGAAAACCTTTTGAGGCTTCTTCGGAAGGCAAGTTCAATAAATTGCCTTGCGATTGGATGGGACCTTTTTCGTCTGCAAGTGTCTCTAAAACAAAGAAATCAATAAGCATAAGTCAGACAAATTATTTCTGATAACTCTCATGAGATATTTAAAACTATATGCGTTTTTGAGTGGCAGGAAACAAGTTATCCTCACCACCAACATTTGTTGTGGTAAACACGTTCATTTTCTTTAAAAATTCCTCCCTGGAATTTCTTTCTTCCTCAACATGCTGCATCCGTTTCATCTTCTGCTCCTTAACTTTTTTGGTGACATGCGCAACATACGTGCAGCATTCTGCATCTACCGCCTGCAGTTCCACTTCCAAAAAGCAAAGAGTCAAAGCAGGAAATGCCATGTCCAATCTGCACAGATAATGCTGAAAATCAATGAGCACGAATGCATTAGAAATAATGGATTATTGTTGCAACCATTGCAACTGACAGTCTAACTAGTTCCATTCCTAAGTTGAATTTTCTGTGTATCAGATAACTTACCGAAGGGCAACATTGTTTCAGCAAATGAAGGGATTTTCCACAGACGAGCACCTTGGAGAGCAAATCCCCCAGGATTGGATCGTCCCTAACTCTGAGAACAAAACCTTCGCTCCACACATTGGAATCTTTGGTTTCCAACACGTCTTTGTTGACCAAGATACAGAATTCGTCGTGGTAATCTTTCAACTGGCCTTCAAAAGCCCACATTTTCAAAAAATGAAAATAGGGAGCAAATGTTCTTCGAAGCAACGAAAGGGCCACTGGGAAGGTGTCCGGATTGCCCAATGAGTGCAAAGTGGCAGCATATAGATGGATCAACAAGCCCATTCCAGGCGGAAGATTAAGACGGTAGACATCGGAGAGTAGACACAATTCAGCCACAAATCTCATGGGAAAAAATGGAAAAAAATATATGTAAAAACAGAATTATTTCAAAAAGAATGGAAAGCACAACGAGTTTAGTTTTTAAATAACATGAAAACTTAAGCTACCTGGTCTGAAACCGCAATATGGCCGTCTGCTCCAGTAGATGAAGAATATAAAGTGTTCCTTTTTTATCCATAGATTTTGCCTCATCTTTGCTGGGAAACATTTCACTAATGACGACCTCTCTGTGATACAAGTAACGTCTTATTCCGTCAGCGAACGCCTGCCAAAGACATCCACATCTGTCACCTTCTGCAGACAAGGATAACACGAGCTTTTGAAGTCGTGCATGATCAGTTCCACTCGAAGCAAATTCCTGAAGAATGTTGTGCATGCAATCCGGAGAAATGCCAGATATGGTAATGTCATTTGTAGCTGAGAAACGCATTGTGTTCTAAATGGCCAGGAAAAAGTAATGGGTTAGATTATTAATTTGAAAATACATAACATTATTAATGCTAGACGGACATGCAGTACCTCATCAAACGGAAAGAAATCCGAAGGTATTCCAAAGAGTGCATAAAGTGATTTCTGCATAATTTCGGAAGGCTTGCATTTTCTAAATGTAGTCTTAGTTCCCGGACAAAATATGGACAGCACCTCATATTGGCTTAAAACTAGATGATCGAATGCCTCAGGTCCTGCTTCTGTCAAAACAGGCTTCTCTAAAACAGGTTCCTGGCTATTTGCAAAAAAATGGAAATAATTCTGGTTCAAAATTTCCTTGATAATTTACATAAATAAGATGTTAACATAGAAAATATGTTTCACCAGGAATCTAGAATTATACAGAATGTAACACCAGCATGATGATTAACTTTAATAATGGTGTTCATGATATCAATACCCTATAATTAAATCAACTCCTTACCATTTTAAACTTTCCCATGTTTTATATTTTGGCTTTGGATTCTCCAGAAAATCTTCAGTCAACGCAAGATCCCACAGAGACAAAGAATCTTCACCAATTCCGCCAAAAGAATTGACGCTCGATGGCGTTGCATTTGATTCGGTGAATCCTTCGTCTTCCTCATTCTGTAACCTACCATCCATCGCATTGCACATCTCCATCACATCCATTTCCAACTTCTTCTGCAATCTTACTCCAGTTGCATTCGGCTCGAAAGTACTGTTCTTTTCAGCCAGAGGCGAGGGTTCATCATTCAGTTCCGGTATTTCAAGTTTTGTATCAAGACCCCAAGGATCCGAAAGAGGACGAGACAGTGCTCCATACAAATTACTAACACCACCGCCTTTGAATCGAGCCCAAGTTGTGTCTACGTGGTTGCATTTCAGCGGCAGTGAGGTAGTTGAGAAACCAGGAGGCATAGAAAATACTTTGGTGTCATAAAGGTCAACTCCAAACTTCTGGCTGATTGAATCCAAATTTGAGCCATCGAAGATTTCACTACAAACAATCGTTTTTTAGGGATAACATGACATATAGTAAAATAAAACAGAAATAAGGGACTGCAATTTACCTCGGATAAAACGAATATGAATGAACGGGTTGTCCTTTCTCGTATCGAAACTGTTGATGAAATTCGTGGCTCCCAATCTCTGGCATTTTTCTACTGCTTTCTTGCGTTAAAAGCAATAAAAATTGCAAAACATTTCTAAGTTGGTCATGAGTGGAGTCCAATTCCCGTAAGATTCCAGTCAGATTAGACAATTTTTCCGCTTCGAACGTTCTGCCCTGCAGTTTCTTGTCATAACCAACCGCATAGAGTCGATCGTAAACAGACATGGGTGCCATGGTATCCACTTCTTCTAAACACGCAAATTTAATTAGTAATCGCCATGTGATCATTACAATTCAGAATTAAGCAGCTACATACTCGGTCCATGATACGTCAATAAAGTTTCATATATCTTGAAAGATAGCTGCCGGGTCTGGCGACCTAAATCTAGAGCTGCCTCTCCCAACTGCAGAGGTTTCCCGTGCACTTGATTAGCATGAATAACGTGATGTTTGGCCAAATCTTTAATCAACCCCAATATACTATTGCTGTCCATGCCAGAGAAACCTAAAGTCTGGCCAATTCCAGAATAATTGAAATATACAAGATAATATTTACCACCACTTGGAATTATAAAAACGCATCATGAACAGTCAAATTTGCACATTTATACATAGGTTAGCTTCCAGAATGATCATTAGTTAGTTTACCTACAGGCAGATTTCGTTACCATTTGTAATAAGGATGTAATAAATGATCAAACCATATTGCTTGGTTTATAAAACATCGATTATATATAACATCAAAATAATGACAAAAATTCTTACATTTCCCTACGCAGATTTTCCGCTCGAAAAACATTAATTTTCGAACCATAACTTGCAGCACAGCATCGATGCCAATATTTGGAACAGTTGGTAAATCAAAAACTGTAAAACTGAAGGATAACAATGCGATGTCCTTACAAAATAAGTAATATGTATTCAAAACATTATTTTTTCTGGCGCACTTTTCTCTCCTTGGAGTTTACCGCTGCATGTTACGATAAATAAGTTGTACACTAGAAAAGGTTATACATAGCAGCAAGGCGCATGCGCGATCACGTGCGAGAAGTTCCGCGCATGCTCGAGACCGGAAGTAGTTAAAATTTAACAATGTTTGTGATGGCCGAGTGGTTATGATGAGAGTCATTTGGGTCAATTTTAGTCGGCGTTGACCTTAGTTCGAGTAAGAGCTTGGACTTGTTTTTTTTAATAAAATATCGATAAGTTATGAAAATAAAGAATCAATAGATGTTAAAAAAAAGTTGAAAGTAGACGTTATTACTAAGGATCATAAAAGGCGAAATAGAATTCCAAAAAAATGTGCCCGAAATGTTAATTTCACCCAAATCAGGGAAATGATTATTTCTTTCCCCGCCCGATTAAACTTTGCATATGTAGACTGTTATTTGTAGAATCGCAATTCAAAAACTTTCACCTATTGGGTGTTATTTGTTTTTAGCAATTCTCAAATCTAACTATAAAATGATAGCGATCGAGTACACTAGTTTATTTCTTCAAGTACTATACCGTTTCGTAGAGATCTCTGAACTCAACAACAATAAAAGTAAACAGCAGATGCACAAACAAGTTTGTCACTTATCAATCGGGAGAAATGACTTATATTTGTCCGTAAAATTGATACCGAACTAGGTGGTTCATTGGTATCACGATACCGCATGAAACAGGAGAAATTGATCAGCTAATCATCAAACCTTTAAAAACATTACCTGAAACTAATTAACCATAATATTACACAATACAATTTTATTCACTTAAACGACATGCTACAATAATATTAGACAACAAAAACGTTAAAAATTCGTTTGCTTTGAAAACAGATAATATTAATCATTTGTTAAACTTAAATAAAATTTGCAAAAAAATAAAAATTTGAAAGACATCACAAATCATTCATTACGACATCAATTCCTCACAAAATCTTAAATTTGTGAAAAACTAAAACTTTCACGATTGTATTTAGGCTGGGTTACATTACACATCCAACAACCTTATTTTCCCGATAAAAGGGAATCGAAACTAAATTAAATAGAGAGCCCCTATATCACCCAATCATCGACAGGCAACTGCCAATTTTTTCACCGGGGAGAACATGTGACACATTGTATAAGTAAAACAATGCAGCGTGGGCATTCAAAATAAATTTGAAAGCTGCACATTTTGAATTCAAAATCCTAAATCCCAAATTTGTCTGGTAAATTAACCACAAAAATGGCATACGACCCTGACAAAGCACC
The DNA here is from genome assembly GCA_034696685.1 of Julus scandinavius. Classification (NCBI taxonomy): domain Eukaryota; kingdom Metazoa; phylum Arthropoda; class Diplopoda; order Julida; family Julidae; genus Julus; species Julus scandinavius. Next base: position 21,375 of record JAQGAE010000792.1, on the reverse strand, counting down.
GGTTTTTCCAGTGTACTTTTTCCTACCAAACTAACAGTTCCCAAATAATTTAAACCTAATCAAAATGAAAATTATTTATAATTAGGAATTTCCTGATTTTTGTTGGCATCCTTACGGATTTCCGCATTTAGTACCACCGAATCTTCGCCTAAAATAGAACACAATTCCTTGAGGCGGTGATGCGACTGCGGCACGCCACTAAGCTGTGCTTCCAGACGTTGTTTTTCTTCTTTCAAGGTTAGCCGGGTGTTTGTATCCAAAGGCTCGAATCTCCAATTACCCTCTCCGTCAAACTGAAGCAAATGTGTGTGGAATTTCCTGTGAAAAGAGCAAAAAGAATGGAAGATTTTTATAATTTTACCACATTTTACATTCTAAAAAACAATTATTGTGTCTAATACAGTGGAACCTCGATTTACGAACGTCTCTTTTTATGAACATTACATGTTGTTTCGATTTACGAACGGGACAAAACCCTGTGTGCTACCAAAAAAGTGCAAAATTTTAGTGAATATGGCGTTAAGAAGAATCACAAACGTATAAATGTTGATTTAAAAAAGGAATTTATAGCTAAACAAGAAAGTTGTGATCGCGTTTTGGATCTTACCAAGGAGTACGACATGGAGAAATCGACGATCTGCACTATTCTCAATAATAAAGATGCAGTTTCTTTTTTGATAATTAATCTGCTTTCTTCTAATATTTCTGTTATACGTGAACCTTCCATGCATTTGTAACGTATCTAACACTATAGAACCTTATACAAATTTGATCAGGTTGGTGTTGCGCAGAGCCCCAAAAAGCACCTATCGACAACACAAAATTAATTAAAATATGCGAAATATCGGGCAGAGTCGTTGATAAGGGACAATTAAGAGGAAAGGGCGGTGTTGACCAAACGAGGACATTTTTCCGACCTCCTTAGTACACAAGCCCTTCGTTTCCAGGTCAGAATCCGGCGTCGATTCTTGTGCATTTTGTCATTCAACTGCCATTAAATTTAATTCCGCGCATAATATTGTATTATTTCCACATATAAAACCATACCATGGTTTAATTTTTTTTTTTTAAATTTGGACAAGGAGCGGATTATTTGGATTTACATTGATTGCAATGGGAAAAATTGATTTGAATTACGAACTTTTCCATTTACGAACAGGGTCATTGAACGGATTAAGTTCGTAAATCGAGGTTCCACTGTATTTTGAGATGAATAATGAAAGTTGTACTTAAAGAGTCATTTATTGTTCAAGAATTGGAGAAATGTTCGGCTCTTTCTAAAAGTTTCTTCATCCACCCTTGAATTTAAAGTGTCTTTGACATTCCATTTCTAATTTACTTACCACAAGGATGGTCGATGAGTTATTGTCAAAAGTGTGATTCCTGTGTCCTTGGCCGTCTGATAAATCTGTCCTTCAACGTCTATTGACACCGCGCTGGTGCATTCGTCCAGCAGCGCATATTTCGGACGATGATAAAACAAGCGTGCCATCCCCATGCGCTGTTTTTCCCCGCCTGATAGAATATCTTTCCAGTCGGAAATTGAGTCCCAACCTTGAATAAAAAAATAATATGAGGCACGTTTGCAGATCACATTAACTAAAATCCATTCATTTACACCCACCTCCTTCTCTTTGTACAATATATTGTAAATTTACAATGTCGAGTATTTTTTCGAGATCCCCGTCGTCGAAACCTTTGCTTCTGAATTCCTCCTGCGTGTCGGGATAAATGACTTGATCCCGGAGGCTTCCCAGCGATAAATACGGTCTTTATAACAAAAAAATGAGCCGAAACGTGACGTTAGAACGCAAAACAAAATCTAAGGTGTCTTTCATCGTTTTCAAACGTTACCTTTGAGGAATATAAAACATTTGATCGGTGGGCGGCTTATGTAAAACGCCTCTGTACACGGGCCAAAGTCCGCTCAAAATACGAAACAACGAACTCTTTCCGCAGCCATTCGGACCAGAAATAAGAACATGCATACCTGGCTCCATCTGGAAATCAACAATTGCTTCATTAATTCAAAGAATGGTTCCTGGTAACGGGGGTGGGGAGAGCCAAAATGTGATACGTACCGAAAAGGTTAGGCTAGGGACAACGACATCTCCATTGGGTGTAACAATAGGAACGTCCTTCAAAGAAATGCTTCCTGCAGTCAGCACGGTTGTACCCTTGCGTAGATCGGCGACGATAGCAGCATTAGTCGAGGAGGAGTTTAAAGCATTTGTAATGCCATTTTGATAGCGGCCGGCACCCACTTGTTCAAACACCTTTAACATGTTTGACACTCGTGAAGTATAACCGGCAAGTTCTACAATCTTTGAATGAGAAAAAAGAAGGGAGACAAACTCAATGAAACCATGACTGCCAAAACTGGGTGCAATCCCACAAAAATCATAACCATCCAAGAACAAACCTCTTTGTATGAGGACATGAGACGCTCTGTAGCATCGGCACCAGAGAGCAAAAGATATTTAGACGTTGCAAAAAACTGGGTACGACGGCTTACCGCAGTGTCCGCAGTAGTAGCTGTTGAAATGAAAACAATAAGTGATATTAATATCCCTTCTATTACAAATATCAACCCCTAAACTAGTTGCAAATTGTCACACAATTGTTGCATATAGATTTATAAATTCAAAACCGTAGCAAGACTAAAAGACACGTTTTAGGATAATATTTAATTGATTTTATTCAGGAAAAAAAGGATTTTAGGGATACCTTTGGCAGACTCACAAGGGGCGTCCTTGGTAAATTTCATGGGGATATTTTTAACCAACTTGCCTTGGGTTCTGTAAACTAGGCCTGCAAGTGACATTGTTTCTTACTTTAATTACAGTGAACAGGTTTTAATTAGGTCCATGATTAATGCAGCGCGTTATCTCGGACTTTCCCTTCAAAAGCAAAGTGTGACTGCTCCGAGTAATTTGAACCTAGAAAAACTCTCCTTTTAAATAAAAACAAAACTATAATATCAACTGTTCATTATGATATCATGTCACGTAATCAATATGTGCTAATCACTTTCAATTTATACCCAAACTGTATATGTTAATCATCTAAAGGACCACTTGACAACAATTTAATCAGGCCAGCCTTGAACAGGTATAGGCTTTTTTTAGGCAGAAAATCAGGCGATACATTCTGTATGCTTCAGGGCTATACTTTTTATCTGAAAAAAACGACTGACGCAATCGGAAAGACAAGTTCAATTTAGTCAAACCCTCCTTTTTGAAAACTTGATTAGAAAAATCATTGCCTCCAATCCAAAGTGCGTGAGCTCAATTCCAGCAGTTTGCCAATTATATAATAGATAAGACACTCAGATATTAGGGTTAACATTTCAGTTAACCTAGTTAATCTTCAAGAAAAAGCAATAACAGTCCAGCATTCACGCTCATGCGAGTTTTAGGTGAGAATTGCACAAAAAACGCCCCATTTAGCCTTTTGCTGTGACCAGGCAAAAAGTAGAGTAGCCCTCTCCCTTCAATTTCATTTTAGATCAAGCTATATATTTACTAGTCCTGGTGGGGTCATGTTTAAAACATTAAAATTTTAGCCAAACCTCAAGTTTGGTTAATGTAACGAGGCGACTGAAGTTGCCACAACTTACACGTCAGACGAAAAGAGAAACCTGAAAAAGTGGGCAAGGCACAGTGATGTTAGGCAATAAAAACTTGTTAAGTCGAGTTAGCTTTTTTTAATAATTAGTTTCGATTGCACAGGCCAGTTTGAAATGGTCAGAGACGAAAATAATCTAGCTGTTGTGGAATTTTCCTAAAGGATCCCAGAACTTTGAAAAAACTGTATTAGATGTTCTATCGATGACCATGACGGTCATGTGTCTGCTTAGCTACATCTATGGTTAATATCAAAAAAACTGTTTCAATTACATTTATTTTGCCATTAATGTTCATCAATTTGAACCAGACGATTCTTATTTTTTCAGTCTGAAAATATACAAAATCATTAAATATAATAATGTATCCTTGAAACATAGGGAGTGGTAAAAATATGCTTATTAAACATACTAGAAGTAATTAAATATCAATTACAAAAATCATTCTTTTTCGAAGAATTCCACATTAAATAACCCAAATATTTAACGGTACTTATAAAAATCTCCTGCTGCAAAATACGCAGCATATAATGAATTGATAAGACTGCCGTATGATATAATAGATAACCTAAATATCACAATGATCGTACTTTGACTTTACAGATAAAAATTTCCATTAAAAAGCTTCAAGGTTTTAACTAATTCTAACCCCACCCACCCTGTTTCCTATTTCCGCATTTGAAATCAATGATGTGGTTAAAGTAGCAACGGTGGTAGGTAGCCAGTTGCCAAATGACGGATATCATAATAAGAAAGGGAACGCACATTAATTATTAATAAACCCTGCTGCCATACATGACAATGACCTATACTTGCACGCCGCTTTTCAAATAAATAACAATTTGATATTCTGGTTGCAATATTGCACCAGCAGTAGTATGTGACCTGTTGTTCATAGGCTATCGTCCTCGGAAATGACGGAAATTTAGAGCAAATCTCATCCAGCTCTAAGTGGGCAGAAACATTAAATTGCAAGTGCAAACCTATTAACATGTCTTCGGCAAACAAAGAAATCGTAAAAATAAAGCTTTGTAAATAACCGGTCAAGTACAGAACGGTTGATTACTGGTTTTTAAAAAATAAAAATCAAGTATTCTGCTTATACTTTCACCTACTTCCCCACTAGCTTTCAATATTTGATATTGAGGGAAAATAGGTGAATATTTGTTATATTTGACTCATTTTGGGGAGGGGGTCAATTTCTGCTTAATGCAACAACACATTTGATTTGCAAACATGCCATTTTACAGTCTAGCCATTAATACTGTCCACCAGTATTTTATTTTTTTCTAGCTCTTTTCGTTCTCCATGTATTTGCATTCAACTGGTGGACAGTATTTATGGCTAGACTGTGTATAACGATCAACATGATCATTTTAGCACAATGCATTTTTTATATGTCTAGAACAAGTGTGGCAACTTGAAGAGCCACATGATGGTGACATCATTGATAGTAACTCGTGAGGTAACTTCAGGATCACAGGTTTGGAATCTGCCAAGATTTTATGAAATTGTATAAGGCGTAGCTGAATCATCCCTTTTCTGTTACCCATACAAGAATGCATATTTACCATCTCCTTCATCCGATCCCAGGGACTTGACACTGGCTAATTTAGCATCATCGTAGCCCGTTAGCAACGGCAGTGCCACCATCGCCATTCCAGTAGCGCTCCACACGTACTTCATCAGAAACTGCTCCAGCATGACATACCACAATTTTTTGTAGTAGATGACCATCATGTGTTTAGCCAGGGCCCTATATGCGTTCTTCAGATATATCAACTCCACATTGTGTCCACCGTAGAATGCAATTTCCTCAGCATTGGTGATGACTCTGGAATGCAAGTGGCGCAAGTAGCCCTTGTGCTCAGCTTCTTTGGCCACCAACTTGCCAAATCTCGGGGAGGACTTGCGAAGAATGTGAGCGGTGAGCATGATGATAGAGCCGCTGACCAGCGAGGGAAGGCGGGTCTTTGAACCGATCTCCCTGTTCAGCTTATACAGTGATGCCGTGATGATGACCATATCCAGCACGGGTTTGGTCAAGTGGGAGTACAGGTGGGCCACCGAATGACAGAAGGACGAAACGTCTTCGGTCAAGCAATGGTCAGCATTCTCGATCCTTCGGTCCATGTTACCGATGCGGTAATAGGTGTCGTTTTGGAAATACAGGTCGTACGAATGCTTGACCAGCCTGGACCTGAAAGCCAGGCTTATTTGACTTTCCAGAAAGCGAATCGTGGAATTGACGAAGGTGGCCGGGATGGCCACTGCCAACCAATGGATGAGCATTCGTACGAAATTATGCACATCCTTGCGAACGATGTATTTGGCTATCTTACCCTCTAGATTGGCAACGTAAACTGAAAGGAATGTCCTGGCGACCAGCGTTGTAGTATGCAGAAGAAGCAGGCCACTTTCAATTGACCAGAAGCCCGGAATCAAAATCTTCAAAAGCTGGTTGAGTTCTCGAAAAAATTCGCGATTCACGGTCGGATTTTTGGTGAAGGAGGCGGTCGGCACGACGGCGGACGTTTGCACTCTTTTGGTTTTATCCGAGAACAATTTGGAGTAAACTTGTCGTATTTTACCTGAATTCTTGTAGAGAACGTAGGCGAGGACCAAACCCCCAGCCGTTGTTCCGAGCCATTTTGTTCGCTTATCCCGGGCTATGTGTTTACGCACAAAATCGTTCCAGTCCACGCGTTCCTGTAGCATTTTAGACATTTCACCGGTTAACACTTAAACACCAGGGTTGTAAAGTTACAATTTACAGCTGAACGACTGAGCATTATCGCCGTCCATTCATCCAATAGCGTTTAAAACCGACTACCGCACACATACACCAATGAAGATAAGGTCGCCATTCTAATTCACAATGATCACGTGACACCAGTACAATCACGTGCGAGCTTTTAATACATAAAAAAGAGGCAATGTCGCTTGTATAAAAAAAGGACGTCTAAAGTACCGCGGTTATGGCCTAAAAACAACTAGTTCCATTTACATTTGGTTACGTGTTTCGAATGAAAAATTATATCAGCTCAATTTTTTTTGTTTTTTAAGAAAGGGCTACATAAGGTAGAACGACTTTGCTACAGATCGCTTCGTGACGTCATTATAAGTTCTTACGTCACCAAAACCGCCTATGTTCGAAATTCGAAAGTTACCAATTTCGTAGTTTTTTTTTTTGTAAAACAAGTTTGAATCGAACTTATAATCGCTTTTGTCTATAGAAATGAATTGGACAGGTGGTTCTAGAAATAGAGTCAATATCAAAAAGATCAAGAAGAATTTAGAGGTGATAAGTGAATTTTTAGAAAACTGCTATGTATGTGTTGCATTCCATTTTTTGTTTCAAGGCTTACTATGAGGTGCAGCAGAGTAGGAATTGTACAGATGAACTGAAGGAAAAACAAAATGCCAGCGATGCAAACGTGCAAGGAAACAAAAATTTAAGCCAAGACATAATATTTTTAAACACGTTGATGTCACAACCGCCCACTCCCAAAGCCCGCAAAGGTGATTTAAAACTATGAAAGTAGTCTTGAAATTATACGCTCGTGAGGTGCAGCACAATCGGAAATTCTGAGAGCAAGATAGGTGAAAAGACAATGTCAACAATGCCAACGTGCACAGAAACAAAAAATTGTGCCTACACATACATAAATTCGCAAGTTAACTTACATAGTGATATACGACGGGGAGATTAGTCATTTATGAGTACTTTTAGATGAAAAGGGAAAGCCAGAATTGAACTTGCGAGCCCAGAAATTGTTTACACTTTATGTACTTGAAAATAACTATTTTATTAGACAATCATTAATTTTAAAGTTTGTCTACTTTATAAAGTGTCTAATATCAGTAAAACTGTTACAAAACTGGCTGCTCTAAACTGCCCTAATTTAATTCATTTATCCAGCTCCACATACATTAATGGTTTCGTTAATTTATTTAATATTAATGGTCTAGTTTTTTGTGTGCTTAAAGTCTATATTTAAAAAAATATTTCCCATGAAGTCATTTTCAACATATTTACAATTTTTCAAAATGTTATGGCATGGACAATCATTATTCTACACATGGGGCATTTGTGTCTTTCGAAATGGTAAACTTGTACAACCTTCTATTTGAACTGATATGCTTTTAATCCACAAGTTTTTAGCTGACATAAAAATTTAAGTTTCTGCTAGTTTTTGCTACACTGACACCATTTCAAATTTGCAAACTGGATTTTTGAACACCACACTATTTTTATTGTGACAATACCACATATTATTGAAACTTTTATACAATACATTCAATTAACAATAGAAAAAACTGTATTATTTAAATGTGCATGCACAATTCAACCTTTTCCAGCCAAGGCCAGTCTTTATTTTGTAACCTTAATGATTTGAAAAACCATATTAGGTTTGTTTAGTAGTAATGCTCTCAATCTATAATCTGAGAACTACAGAATTGATTAATCCCAGCTCTGTATATCCTGATCGTGATTTCTCAGAGTAGTTTCCAAGAGAATGTCAGGAGGATTCCCCTAAATGTTGGCTCTTCAGTACGTTTTCCACATATTTCTTTATATTCTTAACTCCACATTTTTCTCACCCTGACAGACGTGCAATTTTTCATTATCTCACCTTTGTCTACGCCCTTATGGCCATAGCTGGCCTTGGACGTTTTAGAATAAACAAGTTTTTGCAGGGCCGAAAAGCATGTATGCAGTCAAAGAGATCTGACTTATTTTTATAAGCAAATACAGTGATAAACATGCAACATTGCAAATGTATGCCAATAAAAAAATTCATAAAAAAAATCGTTAATCTTAAAAGAAAATGGGTCGATTACAACAATCTAGTTTATGGATATCAAGGAGAAAATGGACTTAATCGCCGTAACAAATTCTTGGGTTGGTTAAGTGACTTGTTAATAAAAATGGCATGAGTTCACAATAATGCAAAACTTATTAATTCGAATAAAAAATATTAAGTTGTCCATGACCAGCTGACCACATCACAATTTGAAATTTAGGCAAATGAGGTGTACAATCATGGTGCTTGTCTTGGCGAGTCGGAGTAAAGATGACGAAATAGGTGCAAGGAGTCTGGTAACCCGAAATTAAACTTTTTCCCTCATATTTTCCAGTAACCCGCCTCCATTTGAGCACTCCGAAAAACAAGCGTGGATGGCAGACATGCAACATTGACCTAGCAGAGTCTCCTCCAAGCAATATGCCCAAGCTACAGATGCTTTTTCCAGGACTTGCACCCAGGTATTCATCCGCGGATAAAAAAAACTACCAGGATTTTATGTCTAGCAAGCAACATAATCTCAAAATTTTCTCATTTTCCAGTACTTCTTTAGAAATTCCCAAAATTGTTCCCGTAGAAGGGACCAAGGAAAACAAGCCATGCCTAAATTGGGGTTCAAAGTCTGCAGAAACACAAACTGAGTTCAAATATTTAATTGATGTTGGTGTACAAACTGAGGAGCCGAACCGTGAATAATCTAGCCTAACTGGCAAATTGGAAAAATGGGGTAATTTAAACTCATTTTTAGTGTTTTCATTTGTTATTGTTACGCATAGTGACGTGAAAGTCAAAAAAAAAGATTTTCAGCAAGTCAATAAATATCAAATGTTCATAGAAATTTAATGTGCATTTGTATATTTCCACAATCACACGCTCAGAATAGTTAACATAAAAGATAGTCTCAGATGCTAACCAATTTTGGTTAGTCTTTCATAAAAAAAATGAATTCCAAAAAACAAAATGTCCACTTGTTAAATGGCAGCCCTCACGGGAGGCGAAACAAGAATCACACCATCACCACGTACAAAAAGCATCGGGATTTTACGCTTTGTGGTCTAAAAAAGAACATTTGAAATGCTTCAGGGGTGTCTCTGTGTTAGGAGGATGCTACACCATTCTTTGGAGATTTGGAAAGAACTTACATTATATATTTCTTCATAAGTTTCCTCATCAATTGAGATAGTAGTTACTGTTTCTTCGACATCACCCAATATCATGTTGAGATGTTGGTCATAAGCCTGTAAAAAAGTACGTAATAATTGGTATGGATAAAACCACAAGAAGCACGATGTCCACTATTCTATTCTCGTGTTGAGCTTATGCAAGAATATTCAATTCAATTCAACTCAGTACCCTACAGTCAGCAAATAAATGCCATATGGTATGGGGGTTGAACCCAATTTCAGGAGAATGCACCTACGTCAGTAGCGACTTAGACATCATTCTTAGATTGAATTTTTAATAAATCAGGAGAATCGCCAGGTAGGCAATTCCATCGTCTAATCGCATGCAAAACAAAAAGGACCAATAGTAAGCATTCGTCTTGGCACGAAGCTCGATCAAAGGATTTGAATGATTATGTCTACTCCTAGAGTGCTCGTTAGGCGTTAATATATTTGAATTAAGAGAAAGATTAAAACGTTTGAATAACTTCATAGATAACGTTTCACGTCTGGACTTCAACGTGTCCCAATTTAGGGAGTGGAGCATTTCTGTCACACTCACGGAATGTTGATAACTGCCCTTAACAAATCTGGCTGCCCTACGCTGGGCCATCTCTATATCCTGAATAGGAATGATCCTGTGAGGGTTCCGAACAGGAGCACATTATTCCAACATAGGCGAACCAGAGTTGCGTAGACAGTTTCCGCACATTCTCTAAATACATGTTGAATTGATCTAAGGCGTTGGTAACAATTTTTGTGAAATGGTGATTCCAAGAAAGGTTCTTGGTAATATATACTCCCAAATACTTGACAGTATCAACGACAGCGAGTTGTTATCGGGAATATCCCCATATCCAGCAAACACACAAGTTAAAGGGAAGAGAAGGAGCACTATCACGGCCAATTTTTAGAGTAACTACCCTGCATTTGCTGGAAAACTACTGTGGAAAACCGCAGGCGGATAGCGTCACCACTAAACCACCTAGCTTGAGTCAGTTCTCCTTTCCGTAAGTTAACGTTTAGTTGGCAGATTTCATGTGGGCAATCGCACTGCGAGTAATTATGTGTGAGGAGTTTTCCATCGGAGGTTTAAACATGCTAAGCTTTCCTGTAAAGAAACATTCTAGAACCTCTCAAATTCCTGGAGCAAAGAGATTATTTGTTGCCTATATGTTGCGAATAACTAATGGCATCCTTGTTGCTAATCAGTGTATCATTGTTTCGCAAATGCATTCAGAAGTGCACTACTAAAATGTTGAAAACAATTTTTTAAAAAATGTTTTTCGGATAGGACAAATGATGGTTAGCAGACATTAGATAACGGCGCTTCAACCACAATACGTTACCACCGTTCAAAATAATTCAACGGGGTTGGTATCGCAACTGTCACAAAGAACTTGCCGAACGTTTCAATATATAAATACTCATCGGTGGCATAAAATGTATAGAACTCTGCAACATGAATAAATGCTTAGTAAAACTTCTTACATGTAATTTCCCTCTCAATTCCCTTTCGTTGCGCATCTTGACATAGATTCTCTCGTCCAAACTCAGCCGGATCAAATCCAACGGCTCCTCGACCGTATTACTGGGAGGCTAAATGAAACAACCATATAAGTTACATGGTTCTGTTTTGAATTCTTCTTCTATCATTCTTGCTCCATTAAATAATGGGATTATATCTAAAAGTAATAATTATACTGACTTGTTCGCTTTCGTCCGCCATGGTTTGGTTGAGAACTATGACCAAGCCTCCCGTCTAGAAAATCATTGACTTCGTGAAAATAATTCCCTAGGACTAAGGTGCGCATGCGCGGAATCTGCAATTCGCGCCAGAAAAGGAATTGATCGATGCAAAATTTGAACCCAGTATTTCGGGCATTTCTTTGAGAAAATCCATCATTTTATGTATTCGGTATGAAGATCCTTCACGAAGAAATTGACGCTGTCCTTTCTAGGAAGTATGAAATTGAACGATGGAAGCTGGGCTTGTTTTGGGGTTTTCTCAACTTGACAATTGCATTGATATGTTATGTCGATTTGTAAGTATAAAATACAAAAAAGTAACTTTAAATGTTTAAACAGCAATAAATATTCTAGACTAGAATCATTAAACATTTGTTATAGGCAAAATGGTGCAGTTTCCCGATATCTATCGTCGTATTCACCAATATTTTGGTACATTGGTTAGTACATCCTTCATATTGATTTCAGTGTTCTTATTACTTCTTATTGCTCAGACCTTTAATATTATTAAATATAGAATTGGCAGTTGCAGTTGTCTTCACTGCAAACTTCGCCTCGGATGTCTCTTGTTACTTATGGGTTCGTTTCAATGCCCCACTGCCTGTAAAGGAAAACCAACGCAGTCTTCTGGGCATTGGTCGCTCAGGTAAGGCCTGTTCAAATTCCACTTAAGCTATCCTAAAAGCAAATGTAAAGAAATCTTATCTTTTCAGATGATGGTTTTAAAACTAAACCGGATGAAGCATCTAATTCTGGCAAGAATAGTTTTCAGTCTCTATCCAATAACTTCGATCCAGGTTTATTTTTCGCATCATCTACACCGAGGCATTCTAGTAATTCTCCTTCGATGTGGTCGCCAAACAGTCCAGTGTAAGTCTACAAGTATTTCCTGGAAAGTCTTAAATTTAAGGTTTCCTGGTGACTAACAAGTTTGAAATTCTTTTAATTAAGCTCTTCTTCATACAGTCCTTCACTATCGGATAATTCTCGATTAACCTCCACTTCTGTTTCATCTTGGACATATTTTAATGGTAGTCCTGTTGGTAAGAATCGACGGTCGATTTTCAATACCAGCTTGTCGCCCAGTAAGTTTTCATCATTCATTTTACAATTGGTTTGGACATCTAACATTCATAGATCCACAAAGGACTCAGCATTGTACTTCTTTCTTGAACTTTAGTGAACGATGAAGACATCATTTCTGATGCAAAGACCATTCAGAAATTGATGCACAGAACTGAGGAGGATCACAGTTTAGGAACTTCTGGATTGGATTCATTCAGTTTTAACGGTTCCATGAATGGCTCCTGGTCGATGCATCAATCAAGTTTGTCAAAATTAAGTTCTTTATCTTCGCCGAAGCAGTCTTACCAGCTATCAACACGGAGTTCCCAGTCGAGCACCTCGAGGACAGAAGATTTGGACTCGTCCTTCGCTCATCATGGCGAGACCGTTTGGTCAAAGCTTGGCGTCTCCTCCGAACAAATTTTTTCCTGGACAGAAAATCTTCGAAAGGTGATGCTCCAGCACATGCCGGATCTGTCAAAGGGCATTCGGGCTACACAAATAATAACTCGTGGTTAACCAAATAACTAATGAACGCTGCGTTTTATCTTGTAGTGGTTGAGCCGGACCATTTTGTCCAGAATAGTTCAGGAAATCGAATCTGTCAACGAGGCTCTTAGGCGACAAGGAATGCCGGATGTTCAAATTGGAGGTAAGCAAATTTATGTTGTAATTTTTGCAAAATTCTGTATCGCTATTATGTTCACAAGTGTTTCCTGAACATACTTTAACTTTGATGGATAATTTTAGAAATTGGCCTTGCCTTTTTGCGGCAACGTGCCAAAGGTCCCCAAATTTCATCTCTTCACGCTCTACTGCAGTACTTGGAAGTGAGTTCAAATCAAGAATACCTCGTGCAACGGGTGAAGGGTACGTACAGCACTGTCGCACGATCAATGTTAAGAGAATGCATATAATAATTTCTATTCTGGATTTAGAGTTGGAAAAAGGTGGTTGTATGAGCGAGTTTCGCTGGAATGCAGGCGGCATGTTTAAGGGCAAACCATGGAGCGATTCCTTGCCAACAGACAGTGCTGTAAGTCTGCTTACAACAACTAAGTGTATGTGAAAGAAAAACAATTGTTAAAAAAAGATGTTTCTTTTGTAGATACTGGTGCATTTTTTCTTTACTTACATCGACTCGCAGTCCCCTCTTCATATGAGCTCTCCCGAAGGCAAGCCCGTGACAAGTCGTCATTTCTGCAAAACTCCGGATAAGCCAGGTATCAAGTTGCGTTCTAGAGCATCAATTTGTCACTTTTCTGTGAAACTCATCCAATTTCTGATATCTTTAAGATCCTAAAGTTCAAGATGTTCTTTGCATTTACCAAACCAACGTCAACCCACCACACTACAAATTAGTAGAGCGTGAAGAAACCTGGGAGATTCAGAAGGTAATGTTAAATTCAGTTCCCTGAAACATTCAACAAAACGGCCAAAATGTCAATTCTTTGATTTCTTGCTTTCAGGGAAGAAACAATTTGTTTCATGCTTTGCTCTTATTTTTGTACAACATCAAAACTAAAGAAGACGGCATGCTAAAGTAACTACATAAAATTATTGCAGTATTGACTTACAAGGCTCATCGGTTAAGCAGTTAGTTTGAATATAATTAGTACACCTATATCTCGCTATACGACCTTTCGCTATAAAGACCTTTTTTAATTATGGCACGTTTTCGATGTACGGCCCACAATGTTTTGTTATGCGGCCCAAAAATAATGCTGTAGTTAAAGAAAGTGGTCAAAAAATGTGATAAGTTACCCCAATTTGCACAAACAAGGTCGGATTTGGCTAACAATAAAACAACTGATGAGTTTCGCTTCGTTTAAGAAGGTAAAAAAATGAAAATCGCAATGCAGAAATAATTGATTCGTTATACGGCTTTTTCGCTTTACGACCAATTTTTCCGGAACTTATCTACGCCATAAAGCGAGGTATGGCTGTATGTAGAAATAATGATTACTAAAAATATGCCAAACTGCTTAACTACAAAGCCTTGTTCTATGTATTTTGTTAAATTATTGGAGAAACATTAACATACATACTAATATAAACTTTTGTTTCCTTCCAGTCACATAAATCTAGGTCCTTCTGGGCTTAACATGTTATGGATAGTTCAGGAATGAACTTGAAATTTCAAATAAATATCCAGCATTATTTTCGCCTATGTATTTTTTAAGTTTTTACTCAAATGTCTCGAGTGTTTAAACGTAAACTATTCATTACCAAAGAATTACGTTACTTGTCTTATAAAGGATATACCAATAAAATGTTTCCTATAAATGCCATACTTGTGAAGTTTTTTTTTAATAAAGTAGTAGTCACATATCGCAACACTCGATTGCATGTCTTTGATAGACACCGAAGAGATTGGGCTTTTATATATAAGTAACTAGTGGTCAACTATTTCGTCACACATAACAATGAGCATTTTAATCAAAGGCATTGTGTACAGTGGTATATAATGAAACATTTTTCTCAACAAGTAAATAAAAATATTCGTTCTTTGTATAATATCTAAAATGGAATTGGACCACAATGTAGTACTTGTACATTATTGCAAGTTTTCGTCCTTATAAAATGCATAGAATTGTTACAAAAAGCACGAATTTCTGACTAGCGCACACAAAGTATTCGAGATATTTCCAGGATACGGATATATATATATAAGAAATTATTGTATATCATTAAATTGTATATAACATCAATTTGCCTATAATCTTAATAGTGTATAATAGTTTACCTTATTTCTTTGGTATAAATGCCTATATTAGAGAATAAACTTTGGTTATTAAAGGATTTTCTCGAGCACCAGCTAGCAAACAGCATAATAAAAAATACGAGAAAAATTTTTGGTTATTCAGGAGAAATATTTCAGTCCTCGGCAACAGTGTGTAACAAATGAACGTTCTCCGATAATGACAGCAATTATAAAAATCCATGTTCCTTGCTAAGTACACGAGGAAGTGTAAATAATTTTGACTGTTAAATTTCCAATTTGAACTGATCACTGATGGGTGTAAAATAACAAATCAATCCATAACAAAGACATAGCATTTCTATAGTTAGGATTCCACACCAGTCGATGGTGGGATTGGCTGTGACCTGGGTGTGTTGAGGCCATCCTCTATTCCAAATGCAGATATAATCACATTAATGACTGTTATTATGAAAACTAGAATCGTGACTCCGTTGTTGACTACATTAGCCATTTGCTGCTTATCAACATGGTTAATGTTGACACCAACCAGTAAAAGTTGGAGAATACCAGCAACAATCTGAAATACAAAATTCCCACTATGAAAGCAATGTCTAGATATGATAGGACATGCTTTAGAACTTCTAAAATTTAATACAATGTTGAATGAATCAGATGCATCTATAGAATTCTTTTAAAACTGTTTTTTTGTTGTTGTTGTTTTCATATGCTATTTTTTCCGATTAACAAAAATGTCATGACGCAGACAGGAAATTTCAGCATAAGTTAGTGTTTTGGGGGATTTCAAAGCTGAAATATATTATATTTATATCAACTTGAAAAAGTCAGGAATTATGTTGGAAATTCGTGTTAAACGCCAGTATACGCTGGAATTTCATGTCCATGTTGGGAAACTTCTGTTTACAAAAATTTTATATAAAAGCAACAAAAAACATTTTTTAAATTCTCTAGGACAATTTTTGACTCTTTTGACAAATATCATGCTAACTATTTGTGCGAGGGTTCCTTGCAAATGCAAAGAATGAGTTTTGGAATTCGAATATTCCCTTACAAAATTACTGACACCCTGTATTATAAACTAGAGAGCACGCAATTTGTTTGAAACGACTGAATAACAGGATTTCCACTGAAAATTCCAAAAATAACGTTATCCAGGCTGACTAATTGCATAATTATTGTATTTCTTGTTTTTATCAAAAAATGAAAAATGCATGCAATTATTAGAATTCTATTCTTTCCAGTTTATAAGATTGCTTGCACGAATGCCTTTTAATAATATGAACCTAGAGCAACAGGATGATTGCCTCAAAAACTGCAATTTTAATTGAAATACTGGTAGCTGAAAACCATAAAAAACCCAAAACTGATCTTACTTGTAGAATTATCGAAATAGAGATGAAAGTGAGCATTGGATAGTAGAACTGGTGGGTTCCATTTGACATCAGCACATACTTGAGCTGAGCCGCATTAGCCGTCAAAAGGGCTATGTCCAGCAAGCCTTGAGCGACTGTCTTTTTAGTGGCATACAAATTAACGTTAAGCCGGGATGGTCCGAATGTGTTAGTAGCGCCCCCATCATTATTATGCTAAAGAAAGAAAAACAGGAAAAGACATTGAAGTTAAATATAGGTCAAGAAAGCATTCGATCCAGCTACATATTCTGACAGAATCAAATTTGATTTGTCGGCTGATGACCTTTCATAGATTCAACATTCGATAAAACAAGTATTAATGCGGAAATGCTCTTTAAGTGTATTGCCAACTCATTTAACACTTTCAAATGTTCATTTCTAATATCATATCGATTTTCATTTTCCTTGGTAATAACATGACCCAGTTTTATTTTGGTCGATCTGCCAAGATCAATGCCAGATCTTGGTTTATAACAATTTTCAAATGTAAAAAAACTTTGTCTAAAATCAATAAAATAACCAACCAGGATTCAAAATAGGATCCATAGTTGGGGTGGGGGATCACTCCACTTCGCACGGTTTCTAGATCCGGCACTGATATATGTATAATTATAAAGCTGAAGAAATTGGACATGCACTGTTAACAAAGCATAATGCATGAAGGTCTGTTTGTGAAAGTGAAACACCAGTAGTTGGCACGGGAATGTATAACACAAAATATGAAAGAAAAACATACTGCAGCTGGATGACAGCAACTGAAAATAACCAAATGTAACATGCCAATGTCAGGACAATGCTAGATCAAGCTTCAGTTATCTAAGAGATGTGCGTGGGCAAGAAAGAAAAGATAATCGCAAAACATGGCATTTGGCCTTGCTTGTCCATCAGATTCATTACATGCCAACCTTATATCACACGCAATCCATGGATGTGTATCTTTTGCTGGGCAGATAATGACCAAACATTTGAACAAGCATCTCAACATATGTAAAACAACATTCAGACAAAATCTAAGATCCTTTTTGTAGATGATGCCAACTTGAGGCATGTCATCATTCGCATACCGATCTAGGGTTGATGATATTTCCACAGAATTTAATGTTAATCATCAAATTAAGCCAAAGTCTTAAAACATTACAGAAACTAAATTGCTAGGCATGCAAAACCTCACAAGGCATGAACACTTTGCCAACTGACAATACATTCTATAACCAGACTTGAATGCATCAAGAATCTGTCTGGCATTTCGTCATACTAACTAAGTTACATCTGCATTTTCAGATAAGCCAGCATTTTAATTAATTAGATCTTCTTGCTGCTTTTACCATACGTGCGTTTGTACGATAATCGTTAGGCAGTACCATGTGCCGGTTATATTTATTGTAGCATCAGCCCAAATGAGCAATTAGATAATAATCTGGACTTTATACAGTTATATGCAGCATTTCTGCTGATTTGTGCAAGAAATTAAATCGTGTACAAGCATAAATATGTCAAATGTTGACACGTATCATACAAAGAGTTGCCCTATTTTCAGAAATTTAATATGGTCTACTATGTACCAACTGTGCTGCTAGGGTTCATAGTCGCCATGTAAATTTACACAAAAAAAACCGTACATTTGACCTGCCAACTTTTAAAATCATTCAAATCTTATATGTAATACATACCTTATTGCCTAGATCTTCTAAGGGCATCACGATATTTGACATGTTGTTCCAACTTAAATTTCCAACTTAAGAGCCGTTTTTAGTTTATTTGTTACAATGCAGGAGAAATTTAAGTTAATTATGCAAAGCAACCGTCATCAGCCCCTAACTCGCTGTTAATGCAACACGTTAACACGCAATGCATGAGCAGCAGGAACTTTGCAAGACGGCTTTCTTGGAAACACACATCCACTTGGCTTTCCCATCAGAGCGGAAATTAAAACAGAAAAAATCCATTAATCAATCGGCGGCTATTAAGCATAAACCACGAAACAAGCATGATTCACATTGCGGAAACAAAAATCGATGATGACGTTGCGTCAGGGTTGTTGTCATGGCAACGCCGGGAGCTGAGCCGATAGCCGGCAACGATCGGCTAACTCCACCCCCGTCAATACAAATAACGTGGCTACTGCTCTGTTGGCTTGCCGAACAACACGAAAATGGTATTCAATTCTTATTTTCTACTAAATTAAACCGATTATTTTGAACTATAATGAGTCTGTTATATGATATTATTACAAATAGTGAAGCCTACTGGTTGTTTTCCTTGTAGTTGACTGAAAGTTAGCAAATACATGGGTGTACCTATCTAGACTACACTCCATACTGAACTTTAATCCTTTGATAGCAAAACTTAAATATTTTGACATGTGGTATTCCTTTTAATTTAAACACAGTAGAACAAAAAAGATGTCATCATATAAGTACTAGCAGATGATCAGTAATGGAACAATTAGCAGAGACGTCACAGCAGCCAAATTCATCTGAAAGTTATAAGAACGTACCCTGATAAAATAGATGATGTTACAAGGCAGTCATATAATGTGCCTTTATTGTATTGCTGTCATCATAGGGCTGGCTGGTGGAAGCTTAGAGGCCCAAAGACAACTAAAGTCTTAAAGGGCCTATAAACAATGTCTGGGATATACATCCCCATAATACACACAGGTCCTTAATACACACAAATCAGAGGAAACAGACAGTAGAAGAATAAGGGGAAATATCGGTACAGGGAGGAGGAACTATCCCGGCATTTGCTTGGAAACAACTGTGGAAAACCACAGTCAGGGTAGCCGACCCGGTGTGGAATCGAACCTACGTCTATACCGATTGCCAGACAGATAGCATTACCACTAAACTACCTAGCTCAGTATGCTGTCATCATAGCACGAATTGTATAATTAGTGACAGCACAACTGCTTGAAAATATTTTAGAAAATGGTAATGGTACTGTGTTTGCATAAAATTATCCACTGAGAATAATTTGGATCTTATTTTTAATTGCTAGTATACATTCTCTTCCGTATCCTAAAAACCAAGCTCCCTAACAACTTGAAAACGTGTGCATTCTGTTTATATATGTATGTGTATCTCTCCATATAGGTATCTGTTATTAACACAATCGACACGGCCCACGAAGATATGATCGTAAGTTAACTTCAGTTTTACATTTTGTTTGCCAAAAAAAGGTCAAATTCTTATTTCGATTTTCAATTGTAAATTACGGCAGCATGATGCCCAATTGGACTATTATGGAACTAAACTGGCCACCTGTTCGTCCGACCGTACGGTGAAAATATTCGAAGTTAGAAACAACACCCAAACACTAATCACCGAACTTCGCGGGTAAGTAATGCTTCGTTTTATGCTCGAAAGCCAGTTACGAGCATTTCATGTGGGTTAATTTTCTTGACCCGATGCTTATAGACACGATGGTCCGGTATGGGAGATAGCTTGGGCTCATCCAACTTTCGGAAATCTCCTGGCATCCGCCTCCTACGACCGCAAAGTCATCATTTGGAAAGAGACCAATGGCGCATGGGTCAAGCTTTACGAGTACAGTAATCACGATTCATCAGGTAAATTTATAGTGTTATTGAACGTGCAACAAGAAATGATGGAATTGATGGTTAATTCCGTTTATTCTTATGTACAGTCAACTCCGTCAGTTGGGCTCCTCACGAGTATGGGCTAATATTGGCATGCGCAAGTTCGGATAATTCAATTTCATTCCTATATGGCTCGCCGGATGGCTCTTGGGATTCTCGCAAAATTGCAAATGCACATTCGGTCAGCAATCTATTTTCAAATAGCAACTTGTTGAAACGCCCAAATGTTCCGCAACATCGGCCTAATAAGCCTTTCGCCGTAATGATGGCAACGGTTGAACATTATAATACATTTTACATTCCGTTTCAGATCGGATCTAATGCCGTGAGTTGGTCGCCGGCAACTGCATCTCGCTCGGTCATAGAGGGCGTGTCAAATGCATCACCCAGAAGTTATGTGAAGCGGTTGGTTAGTGGTGGATGTGACAATTTGGTAAAGATCTGGAAGTGAGTATTTTAAAAATTGGTAATACCGTTTTAAAGGTCCTAAGCATATTTACTAACTTCTTTTGTCTCATTCAGAGAAGAGGACGGTCAGTGGGTTGAAGAACACAAATTGGAAGCTCACAGCGATTGGGTTCGAGATGTTGCATGGGCTCCATCTATTGGATTACCACGAAGCATTATTGCCAGTTGCTCCCAGGTACATGTACTACCAAGGCTGCTTCTCTCGTGCACATATTTCACACTTCCTATTGTAAACCGCATGATGTTCCATTTCAGGACCGCCGTGTAATGATCTGGACTAATGATGACGTGGACTCTTCGGCCTGGACGTACAAGGTGCTCAACCTGTTCGATGATGTCATTTGGCACCTAAGTTGGTCAGTGACAGCAAACATCCTTGCCGTCTCTGGTGGTGACAACAAAGTCAGTTTGTGGAAGGAGTCTCTGGAAGGCCAATGGATGTGCATAAGTGACGTCAGCAAAGGCCAAGGATCACTACAGTCTACCACCGAGCAGAGGACTCTTTAATTGTATTTCTTCCCATTTGTTAATTGATTCGGTTTCTTAAATAAAAAGTTATGTATCATAACAGCGTTTGAATTAAATTTTTTAAAAGTTGTATTTAGTTTGTTCACAATTAACACTAATTTAAGACTACAGTAGAAACTCGATTATCCGATCCTCAATTATCCGGACGTGCGAAGCCAAGTTTTTTTTTTTAAAGTGCCACAAAAAATGTAGGGGCCATTTAAAAATTATGTCACACCTAGGGGGGTAGGTGGG